>JAVRXN010000009.1:75016503-75153629 GCA_033556935.1 Timema podura | reverse complement strand
TAAATGGTCTAGTAAACAAGAAAATCCTTAGTGAGGTTGGGATTAGTTGGATCAACCCTCCCCCGCCCCTTAATTTTTTAATATATTATTTTATATTTTTGAATTCATTCTCAATTAATAGAAGCTTATTGGAGTCTTACAAAATGTACATATAACATCTTAAAAATAATTTATTTTATTACTTCAAGGGGGGTTTGCTGTTAAGGCTACTGCTTACGTTAGTGTAACGTAGTTTGCAATAATTCATAAATAATTTTATTACTAATCACGAGTATTAATGTAAATATTTACATTAATATTTCATTTATTGTATTAAATTGTAAATTCTAACTAAATTCAAATGTGATATTAGTGGACATCATGGGTTGGAGGATGAGGTCGGAGGGATGTGGGTCCATGCTTTATCATAAACATACATTTTGTGTTTAATATTTTGAAATCTTTGTTTTAAATAAGCACAAATAAAACTACCCTATCAATGTTTCAACCCACCACAAGGATAACATATACGCCATTCACGACCTAAGTTTACTTGGATGACAGCTCAAAAAGTAACTAAAAAATAGTCCCTAAAATATCACTACGCCAACAGCTGATATCTGCCACTGTCACTTGGGACAGCTGTTATGAAAACATATGGTTATGTAGAGTAATGTGATAGTTAACCACAGTAATTTAGGCCAATATTATGCCTCAAAGAATTTTGAAATTGAAATTTTTGAATGACTTGGTGATCTGTAACTTCTCTTAATTTTTTCTCCTGGGAACTCATTATCAAAAAAAAAACACACAAATCTATCCACAAATAAAAAGAACCCCTTATAAAATTTCGTGAGATTAAAGTTAGATTAAACTTATATTTAAGTTTGATAAAAGATAAAATTTAAAAGTTAGATTAAAGTTAGATTAATGTTAGATTAAAGTTAGATTAATGTTAGATTAAAGTTATTTTAAAGTAAGTTTAAAGTTATATTAAAGTAAGATTAAAATTAACCAAATTAGGCCTAATATGTATTCGAACTAAAGAGAAAATATCTGTATACACAAAGTTATTCTTAAAATAATTAGTAATATGATCTAGGATTAAGTTTTTTTACGTTAATACAGAAGCCCAATAATTAAAATAAAAGGTAATTTAACTTATCTATAAATTATTATAAGTTAGAGTAAGGTGTGGACCTAACAAACTAGAGACTTAATTTAAAGTTAAAAATATAATAAACGCGCACAGTAATAAATTCTATGAAATATATTTAAATTAAACAAAGTCTTAATATTTATTTGAGGTCGTCCACAAAGCTTATTTATCCTCCTATTCAAGTTAAAATAATTATTATTCCGAGCACTTTCACAAAAGGTCTAACAAATATGGCTTTAAAATGGCGACCAACGAATATTAGCCATGTGGTTGATGATGACGCGGACAAGTTGTTTAAAATGGTGTATCCTCGCAGCAGACGATTATATTTTATTCAGTTAAATATTTCTAAAAACAATAATAAAATAATAAAATAGTTAATCATATATAAAATAAATTACAAATATTTTATCTTTACCAAGTAAATACGATGCCTTTATTAAAAGGTATTAATGCATGCACTATATTACACATCATATATAACATTCCAAAACAAAGAATAAGTACTTTTAATATATGTTTAAAATATTTTTTCGGATTGGGTAAAAAGAAATTGTTAAAAGTAATGAAATAATGTGAGAAAACTTAAGTTTAAGTTATTTTAAATGTAAAATATAACATGTAATTAAAAAACTTAACATTCATAACAAAACAGTGTTCTTTTACAAGTGTTGGTAACCTAAAACCTAAACATATGATTTTTGAACTGTCATCCAGGTAAAGACCTATCGTGAATGAATTATATGCAGCGAAATATCGTACAATGGTACAGGAAGTCAGTCAAATTGAGGTCGTATATCTGACAACACTGCTTGGAACAATTTTGCTAATTTTGCACCTTACATGTATCAATCCGCCGTTTTATACTGGATTAGGGGGCCTCCCTACAGATACGTCACTTTCAAGGCCGTAGTCAGGGGGGGGTTTCGGGGTTCAAACCCCCCCCCCGAAATTTTATGAACAAAATTTATATGGCTTTATTTATGGTTCAAACAATATCAAAATTAAGGTAAAGTACAAACTAGGGGGCTGTGTTACCATAAAAAGCACTTCAGAGAGCTTTTAGATGTTTTTATTATTTATAATTTTTTCTAGCCTTCGGCAGTTATGGTGTTGTGTTGTCATAAAAAAATTTCAGATAGCTTCTAGAGGTGTTTAATATCTAGAATTGTTCCTATTTTTCGGCGGTTAGGGGGTTATGTTGCCATAAAAAAAACACTTCAGATAACTTCTAGAGGTGTTTAATATTTAGAAATTTTCCCAGCCCTCAGCAGTTAGGGTGTTATGGTGCCATAAAATACACTTTAGAGAGCTTCTAGAGGTGTTTAATATTTATAATGTTTCCTTAACTTCAACAGCTATGCTACTATAAAAAAAAATTTAAAAAGCTTCTAGAGTTGTTTAAATATATAGAATTTTCCTATCCTCCAGCAGTTAGGGGGTTATGGTACCATAAAAAAGCACTTAGGAGAATTTCTAGATCTGTTTAATAATTAGTTGGGGGTAGTGTTGCTATAAATAACACTTCAGATAGCTTTTAGAACAGTTTTTTATTTAGAATTTTTTCTAGCCTCCGTCAATTGGGGGATGGGACCACCAACCCCCCCCCCCCTGAAATTATTGGCTGGCTACGGCCTTGGTCACGTTTTCCCCGCGAATGAAAAGCTTCTATGTTTAAGCAGCTAGTAGAATTTGGGGTGACTGTTTGGGTGGCTATTTGTTAGTTAATTACATTATCCAAAGAGCTTTTACATTTTATTTTTAGATTGAAGATTACGATAATTTATCGAAAGTACTATGAAAATCAAATACAATAAAGAGAATGAACAATATGGCTATTAGTTATTAGTTACGTATTATGCATGAGTATAAATACAGCCTTATACACAATATTATATTGGAAAAGCTACTAAGTTTTAATAAAATTTAGTTTAAGTTTAAATTTTGAGGGAGAAGGGGTGTCCAAACCCCATATAGGCTACTCCCCTCATGGCTAAGTGCCATGTGACAAGTCCAAAGTGAACAAAAATATTACCCGCCTCGGTGGCGTAGTTGGCTAACGCGCTAGTCGTGTTGAGCTCGACCGCCGAGGACGGGGAGATCGAGGTTCGAATCTCGGTCGGGTGAACTGGGGGTGGTTTTTCCTAAATGTTTTCCACTCTACCTCCACGCAAATGCGGGTTCACTTCCTCTAAATTCAACCCTCCAATTCCTTATCCATTAGTGTAATTAGTACTTAAGCGTATAACCCGAACGGGTAGTAAGACGCGGTGCTAAATATTATATTATTATATTATTATTAACAAAAATATTCATTCAAATGCGTTCATAATGGTTATAAACAGGTATTTTAAAATAATTACTAAAAAATGTAGGTATTTTAATACACACTCCATCTACTGTAGAATAAGTGTTAACAGACAGCTAGCAGACGATTCTTTATTACAAATATTGGCTGTAAGTCATTAATGTCAACTTATTCTGAAATAATAATTATTTTCTTAGCAATACTATATCATCAATTTTTATCTCCGAATATGTTAATATTAGTGAATTTCAGTCTATGTTTGCAATAAATAGCTTTCAGTAAGATTCAAAACAACATACTATATTTTTTATTTTCGTCTTGATTAAGCCTTTACATAACTAATGATCATTAAAAATATTAAGATGAAAAACATATCCCTATAATTATTTGTCAAATGAAACATTTAAGTTTTAATAATTTTTCTAAACTGCGCCAAATTCTTATACCTATCTATCTAACTGCTGGTTCCAGTTTTATTGGAATGATTATATTATATGCATTTTATATTAGTGACTTTTTTGCCACTTAATATTTAAACTTTATATTTATTAATGAATATGTTAACTTTTAGATTTTCTAAAATTCAAATTAATTTTAAAAGCCAATGTCTAAACATTTTATATTGATATGGTGGTCACAGCTATTCCTAACGGTATTCATACTTCATAATTCTGGATGTGGATGTGACCAGAGTAGGGATGGGAAAAACTGCTCCTTTAGTGGAGCAGGAGCAATCTGCTACTGCTCCACCACTGGACCTGTTCCTTTTACCTGCTCCTTTTTGTCACAGTTTCTATATACAAAACTACTCCCAGAGCCTAATTTTTTTTAAGCATCGTGTCTACTGCCAGTTCGGTTTATAGCCATATGCACTAATTGCGCTAATTTGTTAGGGACGGAGATGGATGATTTTAGAGGAAGTGCACCCACATTTTTGTGAAGTGAGAGTGGAAAACATTTACGTAAAACCACCCTCATTGCAACCAACCAGGATCGAACCCCAATCTCCCTATATCGGCAGTTCAGTCTATTGCAAGAGTAACACCAGGGACTAGGGGTCTGCAACCTTTTGATATCGTAGGCCATATGTGTTTAAAAAATAATAATTGTTGGACCTATTTGAAAAAAAAAAGTTCAACTTTACATTTTTCATGTAGCAATTAGTTATTAATTCTATTGAACACAATTGTTTTCTAAATATTTTTTGGGCTAAATAAAACCAGTCAGTGGGCCGTAGATTGCTGAACCTTGCCTTGAATCATTTGATCACCAAGTGGGCCCTTTCAATGTTCAACATTAACGTAGCAATTTATTGTGATAATACATTACATACTGTACTTGTATTGTGGAAATATTGTTTTTTACTACGAAAGCTTTCCTCCTAAAAACTCATTTGTGACTCCCCAAACCAACACTTAGCTAGGTCTATAATAGATAAGTAAGGTTGCGCTGGACCTGATCTCAGCGCTGTAACAAGAACACAACGTATCCACTTCCTTTCTACTGTACGACTGCTCCAAAATATCTCAGGAGCATAAAGGAACAAGGTTGTTCCAGATCTGTTACAGCGCAGCCTGTCACAAAGACGAGGAGCAAGGTTACTTTGGACCTGTTCCAGCGCTGCCTGTGACAGAGAGACGAGGAGCATGGTTACGCCGGACCTGTTACAGCGCAGCCTGTGACAGAGACGAGGAGCAAGGTTCCTCTGGACCTGTTCCAGCGCTGCCTGTGAAAGAAAGTAGAGAGACGAGGAGCAATGCCAAGCGTTGATAAACACTTCTAATACGTAGCTGTTTTGTGCTGCCATCTACCGTACAATATGGTAACGACGCAGTCTCGACTGAGAGAAAACAGTAGAAGCTCGGAGAAAACAAATGGGAATACAGTAATAGGTTTAACGTTTCAAACTGACCTGTGACAAAAAGGAACAGCTCCTTTCGTCTGTCAGGAACAGGCTGTGAATGTGACGTCAGAGGAGCAGTGACAAAGGAGCAGGTTGTGATTTCACAACCCATCCCTAGCAATTACTACATTCAACAGTTCCATGTCCCTCAAACTTATTTCAATTCCTAACACATAGGATTATAAATTGTAAACATAAACATCTGTCATCAATAATAATAATAATGTTTGTTTTTTAAACATCTAAACAATTTTAATGTGTTTTTTTAAACATTTTCATCTATATTAATGTAATAATACAGATAATTATATAGTTAAATAAATTTGGCATTAAAACTCATAAACATGAACATGTAGGCCTACACACACAGTCATATGAGTTAACTTAAGTTTACATACATTTAGAATTTAATGATTCAACAAGTTAGTCTGACATGAGACTAATCCACATTTGCAAAAACTTGAAGAGATGGATTTTAAGGGTTTTTTAAAATACATAATATACTGGGGGTAGTAGTTTCAATAGTTGTATAGTCTGGTATCAGTCAAAAGTACCTAAAAGTTTTCTTGATTAACTGTTTTTTGTTGTACTGTATGCTAGAAAATACCAATCATGTGTCTAATAATTATGATGGTGATATTTTTCACATGTGCAGGTAGGCCTATTCCTAAGATTTTTTTTTTCCTTTCCTTCAATGGTACTGAAGATATTTTCTTCAATAAGCCAGGAACACTTGAATTCGATTCACTCCCGATGCTGCTTTCTTGATTTTTATATGAGTTCAATCCAAGTCTGACCCACATAACCTAGCCCTAACTCAACACAAATTTCGTCTACGAGATAACCGGGAAGACATATTTTGTTCGTATCTACACTGACATATTTATTTTTAAAAGGAAATTGTACAGCCTCCTATACAAAGTAACGTTGTCTGAGTGTAATACATTAATTAAAGAAAAGTCTGTAATATAATTATGAATGTAATTTACCGAGCCAACTGATGTACAGGGCAAGTCATAAATATATGTTCCAATGTTTCAGGAACGTGGCAAGCCACACAATGCGAGGACGGTACCTTGCACATCAAATAAAGTCGGTCTTTTGTGTAGGCATGCCGAGCCGAAGGCGGGTTATTGTAAAAATAAACTTTATAGTGCCCTTAACTCCTGAAAACCATGGTGTAACTAATTTTGTATCATATACACCATGGTACCATTTTGCTTTTTGCTGGCATGTGGTCTCCCACCATTCGCTCCATTTAACCTGAATTCTGAGTCTTACCCTCGGTATAAAGTCGCTATACGGTAGCAGGATTCCCTGTAAAATGTAAAGTAAATTTACACTAGATGCCAAACTATCTACTCTCTCATTACCCATTATACCCACGTGACTAGGAATCCATTGGTACCCCAATTTGTAGCCCCTAGCTTGCAGAGAGGCGCACTCTTCGAGTATTTGAATTATCAATGGGTGTGATGGAGGGCTTGACAAGCCACTTATAGACTCCAATGCGCTACGGGAGTCGAATAATACCACTACAAGCTGCGGACGTAAAGATAAGATGTATTTCAATGCCTGTAGGATAGCAAATAATTCAGCTGTAAATATTGATGCATCGGATTGTAGTCTATATGTCTGACCATAATTAATACTACTGTCATAGAAGGCCGCTCCCACTAGGCCTGGCTCCCCTCCCCTCCTAGCACCATCTGTATATGTAAGTCTGTAGTACAGGATATGGAAGAGAAAAAATATACTGACACAGTTCATTCAAACCCAAGAAACTATCCACCAGAGATGGGCATGTTTTGTTTAACCAATATTGTTTTGTCTGAACATAATTTGTAAGGATCCAAAGTCTGCACTGCAGATAACTATAAGTTGATCAATCTTTAATAAAAAACTTGTCCGCCAACAGACGGCGCCTAAGAAATAACGGGAGTTCTCCTGCTTTAGTAAGGAGTGCATTGGTTGGTGATGTACGACAATCGCCCAGACACAGTTTTATAGCCACATATTGGATCCAGCTTTGCTAGTATAGATTGTGATGCAGTGTGATATAAAAAAACACCCATACTCCAATCGAGAATGTATATGCCCACGGTACATTTGTAACTTTGTATATGCGTGGGAGCCCCAAGAGGCACCTGCCACTGATCTCATAGTATCTATACGCCTCTGTGGCGTAGTTGGCTAACGCGCCAGTTGTGTTGAGCCAGACCACCGAGGACGAGGAGATCGAGGTTTGAATCTCGGTCGGGTGAACTAGGGGTGGTTTTTCCTAAATGTTTTTCCACTCTCCCTCCACGCACATGCGGGTTCACTTCCTATAAATTCAACCTTCCCAATTCCTAATCCATTAGTGTATTTAGTACTTAAGCGTGTAAGACGCGGTGCTAAGTAATAACTGTGTCATCTGCATAGAGCTTAGTTGAAACATTTTGTTGAAGTTTGGTTTAGTCATTAACTTAAACTAGGAAGAGAGTAGCCTTGGGGTACACAAACCATATTTACATGCATTGACTTGCTCTTCAAACCATTTAAGTTATCCTACATACTATGTAACATACGTAAAACTGTAACATAACATACTGTAGCCTGTTAGTCAAATAGTCTTTCAGAAGCTACAAGTGACAAGAAGCAATCTTATTCCTACAGAACCTAACCTCCAGGTTATTTTAATCTAGTTAAATAATTACACTTAAGGCATAAATTAAAAACCACAAAAAGATAAGTTGTGTGGATTAAGGGGATAAAGCTCTAATGTGCTAGCATACAGTGAAAGATTTCAACATACTAATTAAATAATTATTCATTTATAAAGTATTTTTAGAATCGTGTTTTACTATCCTTTTGTGTTATACACATATTTACTAATCAATCACGCTAATCTGTTAAGGATGAGGAAATGTGAATTTAAAGCAGGGCACTTCAACCCTTTTAAGGCCCAAGGGCCAAAGTTTCTCTCTCTTGTTGGCTCATGGGGTGCAATACTGTGCCACACTATTTGGATTGAACACTTAACATATTATTTTAATTTTGAAACGTCCTGATTGTCTCAGCGGTGATGAGTGAACACAAACAATCCCAAATATGTTATAACAACCCCAAAATAGTACCGTGCCCTCTCCCTTGTCTACTAGAGTAGTCATTTGCCAGTTCAGGGTAAATTTGTACAAAAACATAATTTTGTCTTCACTTATAAAGCAAAAATAATTTATAAAATAACTTAAAATATGTATTTATTTTATTTTTCTCTTGAAATAATTTTTGATTTTTCATGAGCCGGCGGGCCACAAAAAATGTTATGCCGGGGTGCAAGTGGACTGCGGGTTGAAGACCTCTGATTTAAAGGAAGTGTACCCCACATTTTCATGGAAAGTAGAAGGTTTAAGGAAAAACCTCTCTCAATACACCTGACAGGAATTCAAATTTTGGTATCCCTGTACGGTATTTGGTATTTCAGTCTAATACAAAAGTGACACCTTAGATTATGTTACTTCTGGTTCTGGTGTGTAAGTGAAGTGGGCCTAGCTGTTAAAGGAGCCATGGGCATAGAATTGTTATTGTGGATAGTGTTGCTCTCCTAACTTGTTTATTTAAAGTAGGTTCTAAAGATATTTTGCCAAGCTAAATCTTCTTTTTGGTTGATTAATTTTTTATAGCATTTATGGTACTGGTACAATTGCTTGAACAATATAGGCTCCTATTTTTAATTTAAGGCTTTCACTTTCAGATGGTCCAGTGTCTAGGCTGTGGGTGATAAACCGTTAGATTATATTCAAGAAGACAGCCTCCATTGACTATTTCAATTATCTTTCGAATAGGAAGATATAAAATGGCCATACCAGATCCTTCATTATTGGTTATGGACATAAGCTATAGTATATTTCGAAGTCTAAAGATGAGGCTGCAGGAAGATAATGCATGGAGAGTAGTTGCAGAGAATTTTAAAATTTTCCGGTAAGATTAAGCTAAGTAAAAATGGTCTATTAGGCTAGGGCTTTGGAGTCTGTACCCTAAGCCTTCGACTCCAACTCCTCTATTTTAATACCATCCGACTCATACTCCTTCGCAAATGGCTACTGATATGCATATTTATTATTAATAACAAATCTACCACAGAAGAATGCTCCAATAGAGCTTAGGGCCTACTTAACGGGGAAGCTTCTTTGACATTGTGATTGTATATTTTATATAAATTTTTCAGTCCATATTACAAATATTGGTTGTAAAGAATAAAAAAAGTATAAAATTAAAATTATTTAGTTAGCATATATTGTTATATTGAAGCCGGCGTTGGTACATTTTTACTGACTCCGCCTCCACACAAAATTGCTTACGACTCCACAACCCAGCCTATAACTAAAAATTGTTGCTCGCTTATTGTTAGCAATATAGTTTACTGTTGGGTGAGGCAAAGTGTATACAACAAACTGGCCGACATGAGAGAACAAAGTGGTAGACAGCCAACTGCCAGACACCCAGAAATGACATGGACCTATTGGCTGACACGAGCATAACTATGTAATAGATGCTGCTAAATAATAAATGTCTTTATCAACAAAATATGATTAAGTGTTACTCTTAATTCACTGTTCCCTAAATATAGTAAAAAAATTAGTATAATAAATTTAAAACAACTTAAAAAAAGAACTCAGAGCTAACCATGATATCTTACTATACTTTTTTTTATATTATTTGAATTTGGCCTTAGTACATCAAGGTTTTGGATAGTTAAATTCATTTTTTTATTTATATATATTTCAGACCTGTTGATATATGGGAGTTTGCACATTGTACCTCTCAATCGCCAAGTGAGAAACTTATTTTTGAACTTCATGAACGTGGTTGCACTGTCAGACACTTATGTATAGTACTTAGACAATGTCAGCTGTTTGAAGCGTTATCATTACTCACACAACCAGGTATGGCCTACTTTTATAATACTGGTACACTGAAATAGTATACCTGTACCGATTGCATTTTATTTATTGGTCTCTCATTTGCGTGCTTACAATCATTTATACAGAAAGATATATATAGCCTACATTCTTGGAAATGTAATAACATTTACTTAAAATACCCCTATTTACAATTAATATTTTTCATTAATCCCATTTGAAAGCTTTATAACTTGATTTTTCAGACTCAAATTCATCAAAGTAACCTTAACACTTGGTGCATTCATTCAAAAACTTAATTCAAAATCATTTTGCAAACAACAATAATGTTGACCAACCTTTTCTTTTCAAATAACTTATGAAAAGACGTGTTATGTTAGTAAAAACTACACTTTGGCATGTATTTAAACCATGAACCTTTGGTTTCATGCATTAACCACTTTAAAAACTTAATTAGTCTGGTGAGAATCTGCACAGTTTAAGTCCGACACCTTAGCTCGGTCAGTAAGGTGTCTGTCCACTGAGATAAGAGTCCTGGGTTCGATTCCTGGCATGGCCAAAAGTTGTATTGTTGGTGAAATTAGTGTTTCCCCTTTCACAGTGATGAATTAACAAATAGGGGGCGGTGAGGGTTAAATGTTGTGTCTGTTCTAGACGTAAATTAGTTTATTAGTCATGTGCTGATATAATCACTTGGTTCAGAAAGTTTACGTTAAATACCTCAAATAAATTAAAATGGAATGCACAGTCTAGTTAGTGAGAGTGAATGATGCACTAAGCCATTTTGAAAAAAACACCCTCAATAGATCGAACCTGAATTTGAACCTCAAGTTCCCTGTCATTGGCAATCTAGTCTAACACGAGAGTGATGCCTTAGACCATGTGACCACCAAAATAGGTCTTTTACCATACCTGATGTTTATCAGATTGTCATTAAAAACTCCTTAACTATGGTATTGTTTGTGCATTTTAATATCACTAAAACCTGCTTCAGTGACCGTATGGTCTGAGGCGTCACTCAAGGGTTAGATTAGACTGCCATTGACAAGGAGGTCGGGGTGTGAATCCTGGTCCAGTATACTGAGGGTGATTTTTCCAAAATGATTTTCCACTCTCTTTCTAGACAAATGTGGTTAAACTTCCTTTAAATGCAACCTTCTTCATCCCTAGCTCATCAGTGTAATTAGTACATATGTGTATAACCTGAAATGGTAGTGGGTAAGATGTGGTGCTAACAATATTACTAAAAACCTGTTTTTTATTTTTAGAAAGATTGGAAATCACTGTCCACCCAGGTGACGGGACTGATGGAGACATTCTTGTTACACTCGATGGTGAGCTGAATCTTAAATGTGAAGCTACAGGGCTACCACCACCAAAATATCAGTGGTACCACGAAAATGAAGAACTCTTTGAGCAAACTTCCAATACCCTTGTTATTCAAAACTTTAGGTATGGTAACTTATTATGGCACTTTAATAATTGACATGATGCCAATGAGGTATAGTAGAATTCTGGCAGGAAGGAACTTTTATAAAATACAAACATTATTTTGTTGTCAACATTGGTAGGTATCATTTTACTATATAGTTGGTGTTATTTTATAGGTGTTAGTATTATCTTCCCAAGTGATAGCTGAAGATCACATGACTGAACGTATGAATACTTTTTTTTAGCACCGCGTCTTACTACCCGTTTGGTTTTATGCCTATGTACTAATTACACTAATAAGTTAGGGATTAGGAAGGCTCAATTTGAGAAGAAATGCACCCACACTTGTATGGAGGGAGAGTGGAAAACCATTAAGGAAAAAACCTCAGTGCACCCAACCAAGATCAAACCCCGATCTCCTCGTCTTCAGCAGTCTAGTCCAATATGAGAGTAGCGCATTAGACTGCGAGGCCACCGAAGCAGCTCTATTAGTACTCAAATGTAGTTTTAGTCTCTTTTATAACTGTGCTTTCTACCAGAATCCTGCTATAGTTTGCTTAATGAAGGGATTCCTCAATTGGATCATATGTTATAACTAGATTTGCATGTCTGGTGAAAGATATTTTTTTTTATTTATTTTAGCACCGCTTCTTACTACTCGTTTGGGTTATACTATTATTTATGAGTCAGTCGGGGATGGGAAAGGTTGAATTTATAGATTGTGTACCTGTATTTGTGTGGAGAGAAAATGGTAAACCTTATGGAAAAACCTCCCTCATTACACCAAACCAGGATTTAACCCAGATCTTCCCATCTTTGGCAATCTAGTCTATTGTGATAGTAGCGCCTTAGACCATGCGGCCACCGGAGTGAGTTACAATTTTATTGTTTTTGCTTATCACCTATGTTGTGATTTTGTCAATAATTATGTACATTTTCAAGCACAGTTAAACTTTTTTTTAAATGTATTTATCTATTTAAAATAATCTGTAGATGTTTAGGTTTGGTTAAAATTAAAATAAATTCAAATTTTTTTTTTTAAAGTTTGTATACATATATTGTTATGTATTTCTCATGAGAATAGCAATTTTAGGAAATTGTGCTGCCACAAAACTGTTTATTTCTAACAGTTGAAAGTATGTTTATAATAGCTATGCTAGGAAGTTTGAGGCTAAACTCTTATATTTAATAATTTTTCACATCATAAAAAATGTGTCAAGTTTTGCCCAATTTAGTATGTGTATATTGTGTTGGCCTCTTTCTCGGTTATATTGGATGTTGGTTGGTTACAACTGATACAGTTCACAGTTTTCTTAGCATTTAACATTATTTGACACTTTTGGTGCACTTAAACTTTACGATCATTAAAAACCATGTTAAGTTATTTTATATTATCTTATGGTTACTTGTTGATTTCTATAAATAAATAAAATATGTCACATCACAAGCACTAAAAATTTAAGTGTCATTCCTACTTGGTCTTGTAGTTAGAGGTTAAAAATAGTTTGGTCTGAAGGATTTGGAATCTTTCGCTTTAGTCTTCATGATGTCCACAAGGACAGTGGTATTAGCAATGGCAAGGCACTAAGATAGCCTACATCTACAGCCAAGGTTTTTTGGTTGCACATTCCTGTATTGGTCTATATTTTACCTATATTTTAGCCATTCATTATGTCTTCCAAACGAGATCAAGAGTTGTGGAAGGTGATGCTATTGCTAATAAGCATCAGCATAAATTATCAATGGTTGAACAGGTGTAATTAGATAAAGGAAAGGTTTTGTGTGAGTTCAATGATATTGGCTTATCAAAAGAAGAAAATTCTTTGAGCCGACAATGGTCAGCTGGACTAAGCTCAGAGTTTCAACATGTATTCCATATTCTACTATAATTGTGACTATAGGGCATCCATGGTTGGAAGGGTGGTATCTGACAGGTATCAGTTGCTCTTTATTGCAAACATTGACTGGAAGTGACTAATGTCAACCTATTCGGCAATAATTATTATTTTCTTACTGATACTATATTATCAATAAAAAATGTTACTAAACGAGTCTAAAAATACTTCCCTAAGGATTACTGTATTGTTGGCCTTTTCATAACTTATTGAAATAACAACAAATATTAACAAAAACCATTATTTTTTTTGTTTTGTGGTTGTGGCAACAAGATATATTATAGTACATGTAATAATTTGTTTTTAAAGTATAATACTCAAACTTGTATCTCATCATAACTAGCCACCAAAATAAAAATAAAAATCATAACTTAGAGAGAGAGCCATACAAAATACTAGTTTCAAAATAAAATGTTTTTATATTGTAAAAATCGTAAGAACAAAACCACAAGATGGTTCGTATCACGTCATCAACCACACTTGTTTCAGCTGGTTCACCATATTAATTTCAGAAGAACACACATTTTTTTAAGTGAACCACAGACGCTGCTTTCACAAAAAAGAAACGTCCAAACAATTAATTTCATAAGTTCGGGTTTCATTAATCTAAAAATGGTTAGTAATTTAAAACAAATTGTTGGTTTGTGTGAATGTGTTTACTGCCAAAAATAATAACAAATCATCATAAAAATGGTCTAGTAAATCATATGATAAGGCGAATAGATAAATGGTGACTTTTCCTATCTGCCAAACATCACCTCTTATTGTGGTTGCCCTCCATATACCTTTGATTGTAAATTTACATCTCTTCTAATCTCTTAGTTTTGATGAGGAAGGTTTGTACTACTGCTGCGTGACTCAGGATGGGGACCCTCCAACTGAAGTGTTCACTTCTAGTGTAAACGCAAAGATTAGACCTGAACCTCCCATCATCTGGAAAGAGCCTAGGGCGCAGGAAGTGTGCCGCGTGGGTAGTGATGTCATTTTCACGTGTGAGGCGAGCGCTCATCCTCCTCCACACTACCAGTGGTTCAGAGACAATACCCCACTCTCAGGGCAGAACAACTACAGGCTGACGGTAAGTCTAGCTATCTAGAGGTTATTGTTCAACCCCAAACAGAACTACACTACCAGTGGTTTAGAGACAATACTCCATTCTCAGGGCAGAACAACTACAGGCTGACGGTAATTCCAGCTATCTAGAGGTTATGGTTCAACCCCAAACAGAACTACACTACCAGTGGTTTAGAGACAATACCCCATTCTCAGGGCAGAACAACTACAGGCTGACGGTAAGTCTAGCTATCTAGAGGTTATGGTTCAACCCCAAACAGAACTACACTACCAGTGGTTCAGAGACAATACCCCACTCTCAGGGCAGAACAACTACAGGCTGCCGGTAATTCCAGCTATCTAGAGGTTATGGTTCAACCCCAAACAGAACTACACTACCAGTGGTATAGAGACAATACCCCTCTCTCAGAGCAGAACAACTACAGGCTGCCGGTAATTCCAGCTATCTAGAGGTTATGGTTCAACCCCAAACAGAACTACACTACCAGTGGTTCAGAGACAATACCCCTCTCTCAGGGCAGAACAACTACAGACTTATGGAGAGTCCAGCTCTCTTTCAAGAGGTCATGGTTCAATCCCAAACAGATACAATTATTACACTTGAGTTAATTTTCCAATTTTATAAATGTTATTACAGTAGGTTCTCTGGTTAAATTAGTTCTAAAGGCGTTTGCATGAGTCAAATGGATCTTAAAAATTATACACATTTTTGACATGTTCATTTTACAAGATATTGTAATTAGAGATAAACAGGTTCTGCTTATGAATAGAAAACTTTGTATAAACTGAGAATATTCAGTACTCTATCAAGTACATAAATATAAAACTTTGTTTTTACAATAAGTACTATATAGATTCATTAACAAGACACAGCTTTCGCTCAAGGTAGAAATAAACACAATGGTAATGATACCATCAGCTTACTAGCAGCACCATCTCTTATGTTTAAAGTGGCGCTTCATAGATGGTGCTGCTAGTTCTTAAGTCAAAGTACAACAACCATGTATCTACAAATCTGCATCATTCTAATTTGTGTAAGTTGATTACTTAATATAAAATATCATTGGCATAGCTAGGTCTGAAGCGCCCTGGAGCGGTTTAACTTGGGCGCCCCCTCCTCCCCCCACCATTGTTTCCATACAAAAATTAACTGAACCATAACACCATATACATTTAAGTAAACCTAACAGATTAAACTGACTTTAAAAGTAGCCTTTGGTGGTTTCTTATTATTCTTGTTCCATAAAGAAAATAAATTAAAAATGTATTTTCTTTTTGTGCATGATTTACATTTACTGAAATGTATGTTATATTGAAATGCAAATCTGCTTAGTTTTTTACTTTTACACAATATAACAACTAAAGTTTTGGACTTTGGAACTAATAAAACAGAGTATTTTAATATAGATAACATTTGTCATTTATTGTTGATCACATAGAAAAAATATATAACTAAACTAACGTAACACTTATTCACAAATGACATAGTATTTTTAAAGAAAAGTTAATCATTTACGTTTTTTTGTCCTTTTTTGTCAATAGGACATTAATTTGGGAAATACATCACAAATTAAAAGTGAAATTGTTTAACAAATGGGTTACCAACACAAAAGCCTTCTAAAAAATAAAAATAAAATTTTGAAAAGACAAAATTTTGTATTGAAAATCTTCACAAATTGTTGGAGGAACTCAAAATTGCATATTAAATTTTCTTTCGTGATTTGGCACTTGCAAATTGTGAGATGGTGTCTTCTAAGTCTATAATTCTTGCTCTGGCTCGCTCGATGGAGA
Source organism: Timema podura (assembly GCA_033556935.1). Taxonomy (NCBI): domain Eukaryota; kingdom Metazoa; phylum Arthropoda; class Insecta; order Phasmatodea; family Timematidae; genus Timema; species Timema podura. Next base: position 75,137,185 of record JAVRXN010000009.1, on the reverse strand, counting down.
TCGTTGCTAGAGAACTCAGACGCTCCTGCGACATGGTGCTACGAAGATAGCTTTTGATAATTTTCAGTTTTGAAAAGGATCTCTCAGCACTTTCTTCACCACCTTCTCCCTTGTTACACCCTACCATAACTGACGAGTGTTTTTACTAAAATAACTTTTTCATAGACTTGAGCTTAGCCTGAAAATATACATTTTCCACTTCAATTTCGTTTCGCCTCCCTTTACCCGTCTGAGCCATGCCACCCTGGAGCGACTGCTCCTCTGTAGCTATGCCACTGATATATATATATATATATATATATATATAATATATATATATATATATATATACGCACGCACACGCATGCACACACACACACACACACACACACACACACAGTTTATTTGGAATGAGACATATCATCGTTTTTCTTTAAAGATTTAGCACTTTCAATTCAATAATGAAACTCATAATGTAACAAAGAAACGGGTCTTTTATAGACATTATTCCTAATATTATAATTTCAAGGACAATTTAGTGTTGTGAACAAACATGTGGGGTTTTGTTGCTATAGAATTTAAAGAATACTTTTTTTTTGAGTCAAGCTTATTTCAGATTGTGTAGCTAATGCATCAAAACAAAGTTAATATGCAGCAAAGTTTGAAGGAGTTATAGTTACCTGAGTATGTATTTATACATTTCCAGAAGAGTATAAAACTCGTCTGCGGATGATAGCCATTTTGTCACTTTCATAAATCAGCGATTGGTGGCGATTGCCAGAAATATATTTACTCAATGTGAACATACTGTAAGCTAGGGTAGCCTAGTGACAAGATATTGACCTAAGTAACGTTGTGGAAAGCTGTGGAAAAGGAACACTAGAGGTTTTCACCACGTGTTTTAAATGGAAATACTTTAGATACATTTTATTTTATTTTGTGTAATTAGTGCGTTTTGTTTCAAGGACTTTTAATTTCCAATCCTACTTTCTCAATTCACACCATTCAAATTTATTATCCTTGTTCCATTTAGTGTATTTAAATTTATGACAGGCTTATCTTACCTCCAAGACAATGTTTTGTCTTTGGAATTTTTGGAACGTTTTTGAAGAGTGAAGAACTTGTGACCTGGGAAAGAGACTCTCGTCATGTTGGCTAAAAAGCACATAAGGAAAGTGGATTTTCGTCCGTGTTGATCGGAAGCTTTAATAGTCAATTTTGACTAGCGTCAGTAGTTGAAGGTGAAAATGGAAGGTCTCAGGTTCGATTTCCGGCCTGGCCAGTTTATTGTACCTAAATTCTACTAAGTTTCGGAGATTTTCAAATAATAATCTACAGGTATATATTTCTTCCTAAATTGCAGCAAATTTTAAAACGACGCCTAGACTCCAAAATTTTATCGGACTTAATCTAATACATCCTACATCTCCAGAACTAAAAACATTAGTTGTTCACGATAGTAACACTTTCTTTTTTGGCAGAAATATGACTTTTAACTAAATTTACAATTTTAATTCAATTATGACAAATTGATTCATTGTTGGACTTAAGTGAAAGGGTATTTATTCGTTTTTTTTTTTTTACTTTATATTGTTTAAGTTTATTCCAAATTAATTTAATAAGAAATGCCCTTGTGTAACTTTAGTATTTTATTAGCAGAATACTCTAAGGGAGGATTGTTGGATTTTTTATTTTATTTTATTTTATTTTATTTTATTACAGAAGTAAAAGAATACACATTCTTCAATGGCTTATACCTTATGTTTTGTGTCATTTTTTTAAAATTTTCATTGTTGACTTAACAATACAGGCTAATTTTTATGGTATTGTTGATATCATTATTTGTGGCTATTGTTATCACCTAGATAACTCTAGACACCAGGTAATATTTTGTCCGAGATGGTGCTGACATCGTCTGGTCATGAACTCCCAGCATTCCAAGGAGGTTTCCAGAGGTGAGACCAATGTCTATGGAGCTACCCAGTGGTCCTGAGGTCATAATAGTTTTGTGCTTATCTAAATTTATTTTCGACATTATTAAGTCTGGTGCCCAATATTATTTGTTTATTTTCATTACTAAATTTATTTTATCCTTGTTCAGCTTATTTGAGTTTTATCACAAATTATATCACAATTATATATATTATTTTTATCTTTTGTTAGACCATGGTCACAGGCAGGTTTACTATAATAGCTGGTAACTATTGTTCATAAAATAATTATTGTAGTGTCAATTAATAATGTTTGCATTCCAATTTTAAATAGTAAAACTTTAATGTGATTGTTTTCTGTCCATTCTGAATTAATATCTTATCTCCCCTGCAGATTCAAGGTGTAACACAGTCTGACCAAGGAGAATACAAGTGTTCGGTCGAAAACGAGGCAGGAGAAGTTTTTAGCAGACTGTCTGAACTTGTGGTAAGAAAAAGTTCACTGGGGAGTATTTTATTATACATTTTTATATAGTATCTGACTAAAATCAATATGAAGTTTGACATATTTTTTAAAAGAATTCAATCATGCTTGTTTTAAAATTATGATAATATTAGTGAACTTTTTTTATTGAAATTTTTTTACCAAGCTAGTTGATTCTTGGAAGGACTGGAAAAAGGCCTTTTTAACCCATTCTCATTAGATTTAGTTTTTAGTAGGTATGTAAGTACAAGTTAGGTAGTTATACAAATAACTTAGTATTATAACTTTCACAATTGCCATAGTCAATGAATTTAGGAATAATACTACTATTGTCATTGGATGGGACTTGCCGGCAATCCCTTCTTTTTTCATTGCTTATACAAACTATGCTCAAGGAAATTAGAATTTATAGAAAATTTGCTCACATTTGCATTGAGGAAGGGCAGGAAACTATTAAGGAAAAAAAACACCCTTTATACATCCGGTCGGGACTCAAACCTCGACCTCCCTCTCACTTGCAAATCAGACATTTTACATTTAGTTTGTAAGCCCACTGGTTCAGCTTTGATCCTTACTTATTCTAACAAGTACATGGAGATTTTTTTATGCAGCTTAATCTAGTAGTACAAGTACAAGCACAATTATCTCGTTTGAATCCCAGTCAGGTGTACTGAGGGTGATTTTCCTAAATGGTTTTACACTTTTTCTCCACGCAAATGTTAGTATACTTTTTAGGTTACAGATATCAAGGGTCCAGGGTTAGATTTCACTGTAATTTTTCAAATTTAAAAAGATTAATCTCAGTGCTTTCTAATTTGAGTTTTGACCTCATGGATCAACGTCATGCATGGTGTTGCCGGCACACCCAAATGGTTTTTAGAAGGCAGACGGTACAGATAAAATTTTGATATAGTTGTCTGAATGGATTCCTGAAAGTCCAAGGTTTGATTCTAACAACTCGTAATGGAGAATATTTTTTCAACTCTTGTGGTGAGCAAAAAAAAAAAAAACTAAGGAAAAAACTAAGCTTTAAATAAGTAAGAAGTGATATCAACTTAATCACAATTTTTCTTCCTTTCTTCTCCTTTGTAGAAAATATCACAAAAAAATGTAAATAAAGTGTACTTAGGGGTTCTGATAGGATGAAATATATATTGATAGGTGGATCAGTGATAGATAATTTTATTTAAGGAGCAACCATTTAATTTTTGTCCATTGTTATCATTGTAGAGGATGAAATGTGTTGCTTTCTTCACTGCTCAAATTATAGTTTGTTTGTCTTCGTTTGGGTTAATCCTTCCTGTACTTTCTTCTTTTATCATATATGCTATTAAATGTGAAGTATACAAATACCTTTCAATGACTCTCCATCTATTTTATACTGTTGAAATTATGTTATTTCTTCTCTCTAGATATATGAGGAGCCAGAAGATGGAGACAATAATACTTACAGATACACAGGTAGTTGATTTCTTCTTTTCATTGATTTTAGCTGTGTGTTTTTTGTTTTACTTTTATTTATATTTAATTTATTATGATTCTTTCTTTTTTATCGAAGGATTTGTTAGACATTGAAGCCAAGGGTGAAACAGTGTTGTTAGTTTCTTTCTTAAAAATCCTTTTTACATGGAATGTTTTGGATTAACTTTCTTATTACTAAGGTTTTTTTTTTTTTAAAAACCATAGCATCAGCCCTCTGTCGAGTCATACCGACTGAGCAGCCACTGTCTTTTGGTGAAGATAGTGCCAATATATGTGGATAGAGGTTGTCATGTGGTCAACACAACAAACCCTCCAGCCGTTACTCTCATTTTCCTAGAGGAGCCGCTACTTTTTCATTCAAGTAGCTCCTTATTTAACCTCACGAGGCCGAGTTGAACCTAGGACCTCTGGATCAGTAGCCAGGAACTCTTACCATTAGACCGCAGAATGGTCACACAGTTTTTAAAGGTGTATAGGACAAGTTGGGGTATACAACTCTACGTGTGGAATGAGTAAGAGTGGAGGAGGGAGTTAAGAACCCCACAAAGAGGGTAGTGTGCAGACATTTTGACTATTGGAAGGATGTTAAGACCAGTAAATGGGCAAACTGATTGTTTAAGGGAGGATTGTAAGAGGAACTAATAATATTTATCATTAATAATAGTAATAACAGATAAAGGAAGATGATATAGAAAAAACCTGCTTCGGTGGCTGCACAATCTAAGGCGTCACTCACTTGTTAGACTAGAATGCTGATGACAAAGCGATTGAGGTTCAAATCCCAGTTGTGTATACTGAAGGTGGTTTTTCCAAAATTGTTTTCCATGCTCCCTTCACACTAATGAAGGTACACTTACTCTGAATTCAACCTACATCATCCAAAACTCATTAGCCTACATAGCATTACATATACATATAACCTGAACAGGTAGTAAGATGTAAGTAGTAAGACTCCATTTAACCTGAAAGGTTCTTACCTTGACAGATTACTTCATGGTCCTATCTTATAATCTACACCATAGTGGAAATGGTACATCTTAAAAATACTTCTTTAATTTATTTATTTGATAAGAGGGATATGTTTGTCTCTTTGTTATTGTCAAAGCTAGCACCAAGTAAATAGATCTTAACGGAATTGAAAGGTTATATAAAGGTGAATATTCACACAAAACCATATTGAATAATAATTAATTTTTCATTACTATCCCAAGTTTAAATATTGTTTATTATGTGCTGACCACATGACACACTATATCCACGAATGTTGGCACTGTTTTCGCCAACAAGTGGTGGCTGCTCGGTAGCTATAACTCGCTTGTGGGCTGACACCATGAAGTTATTGTTTATTATAGCTCAAATTAACTTGATTTCTTCAATTTTTAAAGAAATTATTTTAATTCACAACGATCATTTTATATTTCATTTTGAGTATCTTTAATCATATTTTAGTTTCTCTACATTTTTTAAATAAAAATATGAACACTTAACTTTTATCTTCATTCTAAGCTACCTGTATTGATGGTCATGTGGTCTAAGGCTCTCTCACTAAAATTAACTGTCAATGACAGGGAGCTCAAATAAAGTCAACTATTGCCTATTACTCATTTACTACTTTTCAGTTCCTGACGCTAATATCAGGGTTGGAATCCAGGTTGGGTATACCGAGAGTGTTTTTTCCTAAATGGTTTTTTGCGCTCTTTCCACACAAATGCGGTTACATTTTCTCATAACTAAACTTTACTAATCCTACACATTGGCATAATTAATACATACTAACCAACTCGGTGGCATAGTTAGCTAACGCGCAAGTTTCTTGTTGGGCTAGACTGCCGAGGATGGGGAGATCGAGGTTCGAATCGCGCTTGGGTGAACTGGGGGCGGGGGTTTTCTAAATGGTTTTCCACTCTCCCTCCATGCAAATGCGAGTTCACTTTCTCTAAATTTAACCTTCCCAATTTCTAATCCACTAGCATAATTAGTACTTAGACGTATAACCCGAACAGGTCGTAAGACGCGGTGCTAAGTATTATTATTAATATATACGACCTGGACAACCCAAATGAGTAGTGAGACAAGGGGGAAAACAACTTTACGCTTTAATATTTATTGAACCCAAACTAGACCTCGAGCTCATAGACCACTATCAATTACTTAATCTAAGGGGATAATTATGAGAAGAATAGGAATATATAAAATGAGCCTCATTATGAAAATAAGATGGGGATGAACACACCCCAGATCACCCATTTGAAATTTGAATCTCTACCTCCCCGTTAACAATGAGCAAATGCAATTTGAGTCCAACAACTTAGATCACTTGGTCACTTTGTCTTGCTATTTGTTAATTAAAGTTTTGACATGAATGAATTTAATAAAAGTGCCTTGAAAATACAAATCCCTGACTTAGTTAGAAAGCTTGTTCTGGAAGGTCATATTTTGTACCAAAATTCTACTGTACACTAGTATTTCGATGGAATATATGAAAAGAGGCTAAAACTTAGTTTTATAGGACATATATTATCATCCAATATTGATATATGTCTCTGAAACCTGGACATGGATGAAGAGATATTTAAGTAGATTGCAGGTAGCAGAGATGGAGTTCCTGAGAGGCATTGAGAATGTAACAAGAAGAGACAGGATAAGGAATGAAATAACTAGGGATGGTTAAAAGTTATATCATTAGAAGAGAAAAGGGTTCCTGTGGTTAGGTCTTGTGATAAGAATGGAGGAGGACTGAATGCCTAAGAAAGCCTTACAGAAAAAAGAGACGGGTAAAGACTTATTGGAAGACCAAGGACAAGACGGATGGACCAAGCGCAGAAGGACATGGAAGCAAAGGAGCGGACTAGAGACGTGTGACTAAGGGAGAAGTTGGGAGAGAGATTGACAGGAATAGAAGAGGATGTGCCAGATGACCCACAGAGGCAGAAACATCAAATCATGTTGATAAGAATTTTGGCAGGATAAAAGATCTTCCAGAAGTTCAATACAGCAAATATTGTACTCCTGGGTCATTCTCTGAGTTTAAGTGACATATTTTGTACACGGAAAAGAAGGTAACTACTTTGATATGCGATCTGAGTACACAAAAGAGTTGATGAGTTAGTATGACCGTAAACATTTTCACAAATTTTTGGCAGCCATTACCCCATTTAAGAATTATGGCAGCCATAACTCACTGAGATCTGATTAGTTTTTCTCCTATTTGAGTTTAGAATGTAGGGAAATTCAAGCATATACATTATAATTATATTTAAATAATGTTGCTTAAACCCAATACTTGTTCATTTGTTTGGGAAACATCACAAGATTAGGTTTTTATTGTCTGTTTTACCAATTGTTTCGGTAGCCGATTGGTACAAGGAATCATTTTCACAATTTAAACTACACCATTGATAGTAGCTCTAAGTTCAAATCCTGATTGGGTATACTTTTTTTATCTAAATGGTTTCACACTATCCTCTCAAGCAAATGTGTTTGCGTTTTCTCAAAACTACACCTTCATAATCCATATTCTTTTTGTGTAAATATAGGAATAATAGTTTATATAAAAAAAGAAAGTTTACAAATCCACTGAGATCTTGACTAACTAAAAAGCACAAAGTAGAATCCTTTCTATTTTACTGGATATGGTGCCAAAAGAAAATTACATAAAGTTGACAACAAATTACATCTAAATTATTGATTATTGTTCACTTGTTTATTCCAGCCTCTGAAAAAGTTGCTCTTCTCATTGGTAATGACGTCTATGAAAATATGGGCAGACTTAACACACCATCGAATGACGTAATATCTGTGGCAACAATACTACACCAAATTGGTTTCAAGGTCATTGCTCTACACAATCTGACACTCACAGAAATGAGAAATGCTATTAAAGAGTTTTGTAATCTTCTTTCTCGAGGAGTTTATGGTAAGGACTAAAAATAATATATTTTGTTTTTAATAAGATTTTGTATTAGTTGTTTATAACTAAATATACGTAAATTAATACTATAAATGAGTATAATCCACTAATTTACGAATCTAAATCTCCAATTTACCTTCGAATCCTGAATCTTAATCTTGGATAACGTTATGAACTTGAGAGGAAATAGAAATATGATGGAATAATAGAAATTAAAATTGGATCTAAATGTTAATATTCTTTCTTACAATCCATTCATTATAACATTCATAAATTAAGTTAGGTCTTAAATTCCTGATCTAGGGTCTTGTTAAATTTATCCTATAGTCAATTATAAAAGGTTCTGAACCAATGATAAGCAGTATTAGAGCTATAAAACAAAGTTCACCTGAAAAATTGAAAGAAATTAAAAACGATTAGGGTCACAAATCCTCGAATCTTGACTATCCTCAAGGATTCGAGGGAGTCAAAGGATTTGAGGTCCCATCCCTTGTTAATACTAGCCATTAAATAACTTGACCAATGACTAGTGAGAGTGAAACGGGCCTTCCAATTTTCAGGCTCGGTTCTTGGCATATGCGAGTGATGCGTCCACAGGGGACCCTAAAGCTAGCTCTTTTTTTTAAAATCATTTAAATAAATGAAAATATATAAAAAATATGAGAGCAGTAAAATGAAATTAATTACAACAGCACCAGCTGTTCGATTAGTGTCTGTAATTTTTTTTCCCCCTCCTTTCCCTAGGCTATGTCACTCATCACCCCTCCCTTCTTGAGGCCCAGCCTCTTGTCTCTCCCCCCTCCTGAAGCTTCGTCACTCGTCTCTCCTCACCTACTGAGGCCACATCACTAGTCTTCTCTCCCTTCCCGAGGCCCCGCCGCTCATCCCTCCTCTTATTCTGAGACTCCGTTGCTTGTCTCTCCTCCCTTCCTGAGGCCACGTTCTTCATCTCTCCTCCCCTCCTGAAGCCACGTCGCTTGTTTCTCCTCTTTTGAGACCACGTTACTCGTCTCCCCTCCTGAGGCCACATCGCGCGTCTCCTCTTTCTCTTAATTATTGTTGAGTGTAATGTTGTAAACATAACCATCTATCAAAACCAGGTCCGCGCATTACTTATGTTACCTTTGTTTGTTCGTGTTAATTTGTTACAAATTTTAACTCTTAAGAAAAATTACAGATTATTCAGCATGATAATCACCGACTATGATTCATTGCTCATACACAAATAATTGCTTTGCTCTGCTACAATTCATTGGTAAACCATTAGAGGTAGGGGCGGCTTAAGGGCCGTGCAATATGGGTGGCTGTTCAGGCTACGGCTCAAGGGGGCACCAAACGAAGCTAAACCTAACCAAACATAGCCTGGGCATGATATGAAAATAATCCCCAAACCTAACATAACCTAGGTGTAATAGTGGAGTTATATTCGTTCACTTTTTGATACTAACATGAAATTTTACATATTAGTATAATTTTATGGGGGGTAAATTAGAATTTAGTGCCATTCTCAAAAGTTACTTTACATTTGCCATCTTGGAAAAAATGGCACCCTAAAAAGGTTTGTTTTTGTAACTATAACCTAAACCGTTTATAATGTCAAAGTGTTTATTAAACTTATAATAAAAAATGGAAGATAGCATTGTCTGCAAAATAATGTTAGGTTTGGGAATTATTTTCATATTTTTCCAGAGTCCATTCACCATAGGAAATTTGGTAGCTGACAGCTAGTAGAAGATTTAAAGAACAGTCAAAAGGAAAACAAAATTAAAAATAAATTATTTTTGTCAACGTTTTGACTGCCAAAAGTGACAACAAATCAATATATGGTCTTGCAGATCATTTGGTTTGTCGAATGGATACATGAGAGTAGATTTGGTAGCTTTTACTAGCTGTCAGTTATAACCACTCCTATGGTGAAAGGACTATATTATCCACCGGTTACATAGGGGACGCTAAAAAGCAATCCCGCCTGGGCACAAAATTTACCTCAGGCCACTCCTGTATAGAGGATATCAAGGACTAAACATTGGATGCACACAAGGATAGAACAACTTAACTTTTTAGAATATTTTATTTGCTTCATACCAGTGACTGTCAGTTCATGATGCTATATAACAGCATGTATTTTTATTTTGAACAATATAGTGTCGGTTATATTGAAAATGAGATATTTTCCTCTAATTACCCTCTTTATCCAAGCTTACATTATAGTAATGCTGTCTTAAGAGTGCGAACTACCCTTTTGAAATACAAGCTAAGCTCCAGACCAAAATATTTAAACAACCATAATTTCACATCACTTGTGGTTTTTTAATTTCTCTTTAATTGTGGCTTTTAAAATAGCGTTGTGAAAAAATTATTTAAAATTTTATTTTTATTCATCATTTAAAGTTTAAATTTCAAGATCTATACCCAATTTTAAATTAGTAAATTTAATTTAATTTATTCAATCCCAAAATAATACGTCAATCAATAGTCTCTTTTAGATTATTTGAATAGAAAAAAAAAAGGAAGCAACTTTGTTGGTATTTTGTGTGCCCCATTCATGATTGAGGGAGTTGAACTTCAAACAGCCTGAGAAGCCAATTTAAATCCCATTCTTTAAGTGTTTAAAAATTAAACAAGCTACGACTGATTTAGAGTAAATTAGAGCCCCTTCGGGTTAAAAATGTTTGTTAAAAACATATTATTGATACATTTATTTTGTGCAGGTGTTTTTTATTTTGTTGGTCATGGCTTTGAAATCAGCGGGGACAAGTTCATGCTACCTGTAGATGCACCAGACCCTACACGTTACCTACGTCGAGACAGTCTGTGTGAGAGAGAATTGATCTACAAGGCGCAGAAAAAGAATCCCCAACTGCTTTTAGTTTTACTAGACATGTGTTTGAAGACACCAGATCAGTAAGCTATAATAAATAAGTAATAGATTAAACCCTAACATTGGGGTTTATTAGATTATGAACTACACTAGGAGTTACATAAAACAAACTCAAACAAATGGTATTTTTTTTATGAATCCATGAAATCCAGAGGGATCTTCAAAGATTTTAAAAAAATATTATGAATTGAAGATAGTAAAAATATTTTTGTAGAGCAGTTATATTTTTATTAGTGGTTCAGACCCAACACAAATTAAAGAATGAATATAGAAACCTGATTCCAGTCTATTAATTTATCACTTAACTTAATGCTTAATGCTTAATCACATTCACAAGAAATGCTAATGTTCACGACTTAATAATTAATGTGAACAATGGTTTCCCATGCTACCTCCATGCAGTTGCAGGTACATTTCCTCTTAAGTTAAACCTTCCCCATTCCTAATATGCAGATAACCCAAACAGGTTGTATGTAAGATGTGGTGCACACAATATGAACAATCAAAATCGAGGAGGGGGAAATATCTTTGAATGCTTTATGTTTATCATGCTTTCTAAATTAGAATTAGAATCATAAGTAAAATTAAATGTTTTTAGAGAAAAGTGTAATTGACTAGTCTCTAATCAATTATTTTATATTGCTGTTCTTGGGATCAAAACACTTACTGTAGAGTCAATGGACTTTGATTGCTGTCCTTAATTTTACAAATGAAGTCCATAACGACTCTTGTATTTTCTTAGCACACATACATATTTTTTTACACCCATTATTGTTTCCATTCTATGGCCTGGGTCAGTTTTTTATTCAAGTCATATATTTTCCACTACCAGCTTGCTAGGCCTGTTGTAGCTTCATATACCTTATAATCCAACTTAAGACTAGGACAGGCACAACATCCAGTCCTCACCCGTTAATTTATCACTGTGAAATGGTAAACCACATTTCACCAATGATAAATTTTTCGGCCATGCCGGGAATCTAACCCGGGACCCTTAGCTCAGTAGGCAGACATGCTCCCGACTGAGCTAAGGTGTTGGCTCACACATACATATTAAAGCTAAAATAGATATACTTTATTTATTCATTACAAAGACAGAAAACCATTGAAATGGCCATAAAATGTATGACTATTTTGTTTTTTATTATGAATACTGTGAAATTTTACATAATTTTATATATTCTCATTGTATGCATCACTGAGCATTCCTTTCTCAAGACTCATTCAGAAAATAAGAATTTGCAAATGTTGGCTATTGATTGAATTTCTAGGCGTGATACATTTACAAACATCACAAACATAAAATAATCAAAAATTGCTTACCTTGTGTTCTCCCAATTTTTTATTCTTTCATTCGCTCTATATTTTCAAAGACACAATCTCTTAACGCTAAGTATATAGCTAAGACTAAAATGGCTAGCCAGGAGAATCAATGGTTGTTAGCTGTTAATGTTCCCTCACAACTGTTAGATATGTTGATGCCAAATGGCATCTTCCTCAGGAATTATTATACTGATGAGTAAGCTGGCTTCAGATGTACCAACCTAATTGTTGAAGGATGAAAACTTCTCTGGAATATTAAAAATTTCCTTGAAACACTACTAATTTTTTTTTGCACCATGTTTTACTACCTTTTAAAATTATACGCACATGTATTAATTACGCTAAGGAATTAGGAATGAGGATGGTTGCATTAATTTGAGGACATGTACCCTCATTTGTGTGGAGGGAGAGTGAAAAGCCATTTTGAAAAAAAAACACATCCTAATCTCCCTATCATCGGTAGTCTAGTGTAACATGAGAGTGGGCCTTACACCATGCTGCTACCATAATAGCAGGTGACACTGCTATTGTTCTGTGAATGACAGGTAGGCTAGTGTTGCAGCAGGTTTAAATAGGAGATACTTAACGAATATGTAAGTAGAGTGGTTTTCTAAACTTTGTGATCCAAGCAATGGCAAACTGCTTGTGAGAATTATCAACATTTACTTCTATTAAACGTCACATACAGCACCAAAATGTTGTGATTTGTTGGTCAGTCAGTCACTGGTGTATTTGCTGAGCCATTCCTTGGTCGTGCTCACACAGTAATGGGCTTATGATGTCCTATTTTCCCTCACACCTCTTGATGCAATTGTAAAAGTTAAAACAGGCTGTTTTCTTGATTCAGCGGTACATGTAAATATTATTTTTACTTTAGTTAAATCAATGTTTTACTATTCAGTTCAACAGTAGGATTTCTATGACAGAGGTGTACTTAGCTTTAAACATTTCATTTTTGCGTCAAATAATAATCAAATTTGACTTCATTTTTTCTTAAATATCTTGTTTAGCCAATAAAAATATTAAAAGGTAACACATAGATTTATGTTCAGTTTGTTTTGTTTTCACGCTGTTAGTTCATGACAAATTAATGTTAGCATGACAAAAATATAAAATAATTAAATTACATGTTGTAGTATAGAAACTTAATTTATCAGCTTAAGATACAATATCTTAATCACGTTTGCAATATAGTATTTTGTAAATGACATTTAATGTCTCAAGTTATATAATTATATTGAATATAATATTTATTTTCAATCTTAAAATATATTTTTTAACCATTCAAACTTCAATTTGACTTTGGGAATATTTAATATAATGATTTAATATAATGATTGGGCTTTGCTTCAAATTTAAAAGTTGAATTTTGCACACCCCTATTCTGCACACATCAATTAACTGTGATAGCTCAATGATACGGTAGTAAGTTGAAAGAAAGAATATTCATTTTTCTCATTTAATTAACCCACTTTTATCAATTATTTCACTATAGAGAAAGTAACCCAATAATCCACAAAGAAAAGGCTCTGATGTATCCATGGGTTCCAAGAAGGAATCTTCTTATTGGTTATGCTACGACAAACAATCTCAGTGCCTACGAGGTGGATACAGAGGAGAATGGAGTTTATGCTACCCACTTACAAAGGCATTTAGCAGACGATCTACCTGTCGAAGAAGTTATGAAAAGAGTTCGATCATGTGAGTCTAATGATTTAAATATAGATATTTATTGTGTAACACGCCTTTTCCAGTCCTTGTATTGGTTTTGTGCTGATCCTTGACCTGTGGGTGGCTCTGGTTGCACTTTCAAACAAATTCACATTTCTCGGTACTAGACCAAAAAAGTGATAACTGAACAAATTGGAAGTTCAATTTTAATTGTGAGTTGTGGCTCTTACCTAGCTGTTGATGGAAATACACCAGAAATTCTTTATTGAATTATATGAGACAAGGCTCTATCTGATAACCTGTAAGTTTTTAATTTTTTTAATGTTAGGAATGAAAAAAAATTTAATGTACCCAATCATGGAAATAACACATATCTCTTAAAGTGTTTTTTTAAATCAAAATCTCATTCCAGGTTAACCAGAATTTCATATAATTGTGATTTGAATAAATGGGTTTCTAGATGTAACTTAAATTACAACGTTAATTAAAGAATGAAAAAAAAATTGTATTTGGTATGGTTGCAATTACAGGTATTTTTCATTTTGTGCTTTTAGCTAAGCGTTGTTTTACAACAGTCAGTACTGTTTCTGAATAATTAATATCTATACTTAAAATAATGCTTTTCCTTGATGTTCTAGTATAGTACTTAATAATACTGTTTTTTTTAATGCATTAGTTTTAGAACAGCATCGGTTTATACATACTTACTTTAAAACAAACATGCTCGTTGTGATAACTTTTTTTTATCATATTGTACATTTGACCGGGAGGGACTTTGACATCCAAGTTCGGTTGCCTTATGTGTAGACTATTAGCATCTCTCTTGGCACAGAGCATTGCCCAGACTACACCATAGGAGGTTGTCTACACGTCATACTGCAATGAGATGATAGTTATTATTATGTTGTGGAGCCGAGGTGAGTCTTGACCTAACTTAAGTCTAACTAACCCAACTCGTTGATCATTGGGTTTATTCCCCTAAAGGGAAAAATTACCAAATGTACCAGCTGGGAATCGAACCTGGGACCCCTAGGCTTGTAGCAAGGGGCACTGACCACTACACCACGGGGCTGGTTGGGATCAGAATTACACATTAACACAAAGAGCTGGTGGACATTTGCATCTGATAGCCATTTTGAATACAGATTTGTATATTTAATTGCATCTTTGTTTTTTATAATTTATTTTAATTGAGTACAGTATTTATTGCTTTATGCTACTTTTTTTAACCTTAGTACTTAGAAGCATATCAATTTATTTTAAATAGAGTTGAGTCAAATCCACTATTTTACGAATCTGAATCTCTAATTCACCTTCAAATTTGAATCTGAATCTTGAAAAAAGTTATGAACGTAAGAAGAAATCTATATATAATAGAAAATACAAAAAGTAACTAAATATTAACATGTTTATTACAATCCATTCATTATAATGTTCAGTTAAGTGTTAAATTTCTGGTCTGGGGCCTGGTTGTTAAGGTCATCCTATAATTATAATTGGTTCTGAACCACCAATAAGCAATATTAGAGCTCTAAAACAAACTTCACTTGAAAAATTGAAGAAAAAATATTTTTTTAAAGGATTTGAGTCTCTAATCAGATTTGCGTGTCACTGCACTACCACAGAGTAATTCCAGTTCATCAAGTATCCTAACCGGCCTTGTAGTATAGTGGTCGGAGCCCCTGGCTCCAGCTGGTACCGAGGGATGGTTCTCGAAAGGGAAATAATTCCCATGTTCAACAGGATTTGATTAATCAGGCTTTTAAAAGTAAGGTTAAGATCTTTATTGCCTTTACCCCATCATATTCACTACCATCATCCTCTCATTTCGTCAGAAAACTGAAAGAACCTCTATGGAAAAGGATGTACATTTGCACATTCAGGCGTCCCTTGGGCAATGATACATTAGTACTGGCCAATCTTTCTGCAAAATGAACCACAAATTAATTAATTGTTAATAACAATAGTTGATGTACTTGCCGAACGTAAAAATTATTTTCCTTGCTTTGGTGATTCATTCCTGGACCTAGTGTATGTTTATGGTAAGCAAGCACTTAATAATGTCTAAAGAACTTTAGGCCACAATAGAACCTAACTAGACACAAGTTTGTAGTGGTGTATATTATTTATAATTATTTTTTTATTACTTCTAGCTATTGAAAGTGAAAATTCGAGTGCATCCAAACAACAAATTCCATGTGCATTTGTGACCGTGGCAAGGAGATTTCGCTTGACGGATCCGATAAGAGGTATATAAAAAAAAAGTGTTTATCTCGGATATCCTCATGCAGTTTTGTTCTTGGGATTTTTTTTTTAGTACCACGTCTTACTACCTCTTTGGGCTACATGCCTATGTACTAATTACACTAATGGGTTAGGCATTAGGAAGGCTTAACTTAGAGTAAATGCACCTGCATTTGCATGGAGTGAGAGTGGGGAACCATTTAGGGAACAAACCCCCCCCCCCCCCTCAAGGCACCCGCTCTCCCCATCTTCGGCAGTCTTGTCCAACACGATAGTAGCACGTCAAGTAATAGTTTTTCTTCAAATATGTTCTAGATACAAACTGATGTTTCATTATATGGCCATGGATAATATTCTTTAATATTCAATTTGAGTCATGGATTAGTTGAATATCCTGGTGAAATAAAGAGACCACTCCATTTTTTCTCTTTTTTTTTCAGGAGATATAAAAAAAACTTTATAAAAATAGCTAGTGTGAATGGACTTATGAAAAAATATGTTATTTGTATACAGCAGTACAAATAACTTTTATTTTTCATAAGTCCATTGTTTTTTTTTTTCAGGAGATACAAAGAATTGTTTATATAAATAACTTTTGTTAAGGGACTTACAAAAAATATGTTATTTGTTATTTGTACAATAGTACAAAAACTTTTTTTTTCATTAGTCCATTCACAATAGTTTTTTGTACCTCCTGAAAAAAAAACAAGAATGGAGCTGTCTTGTTATTTCACTGGGAGTAAACAAGTTTAATCCAATATGATAAGTGATAACATATATAATTCCTCTATAATATTTTGAAGCCCCACATGAACTTAAAAGATTAGTTCCAACTTCTTAAGTCATTGCATAATTGAATATATTGATGAGATTTAATATATGATTGTATCATTTGTGTGTATTTTGTTAATATCTAAAAAAACTTTTATACATTTGTAATATATATGACCCAGTAAAGAGTGATGTAAATAAATAGGTCAAACACAATATGGTTTCCATATTGGATAGCACTCATATTCTACACCGTATTGAGATATTATGTTGTTGAAAAGTTGTGTTGTATGTTTCACTCTCCCCACTAAATAAATGCGATCAAACAAAACCTTTGTAGAGAGATGAGGTAGTAATAGGTGATTCAGAGTAAATCATTAACTCTTTCCATTGGTAGCAGTATAAAGTAAGGATATCAAACTTATACCTACATTCTTACTGGCATCAAAAGAATGGTGAATCAATCCTAATCTCATAATTTTCGTACCTCGATTTTTAGCTATCAAATTCCAAATCAAAGTTCTGACATCCAAACAAAATGGCAATATTCAGAATTGGGTATTTTTTTAATAGTGAAATTAGCATCTATTTTGTCTTCTCAATGTTGATGGCAATGCCATATCTTCTCCCTAACTCCACCTGCCAGTCCATCATTTCCTGCAATTCTTCATTATTTGTGCATATAACCTGAACGGATAATAAGACGCGGTGCTAAGTAGTAATAATAATTCTTTATTTTGGCCAGCAATGCTAGATCATCCACGATTTTCTTGTGTTGATGATGCATCCTCCTATCCTGAAATTGCCACCTCCCTCCAGGGCTTCTTTATCAGCCAGTCTCCATACAAGTTGAACAGACTGGGTGACAAACAGTATCCCTGCCTAACTCCTCTTCCTAACTCTACACTAGTGATCTCTCCATCATTCAGCCTCACCTTCACTCACTGCTCCAGGTACAGATTTGCAATCAGACTTCTATCCCTCCAGTTTATGCCAATCTTCTTGAGTATTTCCATCAGTTTCTTCCACTTCACTCTATCGAACGTCTTTTGACAGTTGATGAAACCAATGTAGACCTCTTCCTTAACATCCATCACACTCTCTGAAATTATTCCCAGCATCTGATGGCATCTCTAGTTCCTTTTTGAATCCATATTGATTGTTCTTCTTCCAACACTCTATTTTCTTTTCCTATCATTTGTTGAGTATTCTTGACTTGTTTCTTCTTCTTTAGAGCCACCATGATTAGGTCTAGAAAGTCCTTGGGCCATTCTCCTGTTTCATAGATCCTTTTTATAAGTTATGTCAGAACCAGTAATCCGTTGTTTCCCAGTTCCTTCAAAAGGTCAGTTGGTATATAATCATCTCCAGAAGCTTTCTTCGCGTGTCCTTTATGGCTATCTCCATTTCATTTTTTTAAATGCTGGGTCCTTTTTTATCTTCCTCTACCTCATCTTCTTCTTCAATATCCAGGTTCTCTGATCGATTTTCCTTGTCGTACAGATTTTTTTTAATATCTCTCCCAAATCATAAGAACCTCTTTATGATCCGTCACCATCTGACCTTTATACGACACCTTAGCTCTGTCGGTAGCATGTCTGCTTGCTGAGCTAAGGATCCCGGGTTTGATTCCCGGTATGCCGAAAAATTTATCATTGGTGAAATGTAGGTTTACCCTTTTACATTGATAAATTAATGGATAGGGACTGGTTGTTGTGCCTGTCCTAGTCTTTAAGTTAAATTTTAGATTATAAGGCGTATGAAGCTACAACAGGCCTAGCACGCCAGTAGTGGAAAATATATGGATTGAATAAAATAAAACTGACCCATACCATAAGCTGGAAACATTAATGGATGTAAAACCATCTGACCTTTGGAGCATTCTTTTTCTATTTCTCGCACACATTTGTTTTCATTTTCTCAAAGTTCCTTTACTTTCTTGTACATGAGGTCATACCTTACTTTTCTTTTCAGTTTGATAATCTTATCACATGTCTTCTCTATAAGATTATCCTTCCTCGATTTTTCTCTCTTATTAACTTGTGGTTTAACCTCATATATTCATATTTGCTGTCATTTTTCCATTTTCTTCTTTCTTTCAATTTCTGTTGCTATCCAGCGCTTTCTTTATTTTTCCAACTTTGTCATTTAGCACCTTCAAAAAAATATTCTTAACACTATTCCACTTCCCTTTTGATCTTATACTTTCTTCTGTTACCTCACTTAACTTTTATTATATTGAATTTCTCACAATGTCACTCTTAATAGTGTCCAAGTGCCACCTCGGTTTTCTCTTGCTCATCTTTCTGATCCTCTTTCAGTCTTGTTTCAATGTATACCACCATTAGGTTGTGGTCCGAATCAATGTTGGCACCTGGCAAGATCCTTCACTCCATTCCTGAATCGCTGTTTGACAAGGATGTAGTCTAGTTGGTACCTGCTGATATCTTCTGGGCTCTTCCATGTTTATGGTTTTGTCTTCCGTTTCTTGAACCAGGTGTTTGTCACCACCAGGCCATTCCGCTAGCAACATTCGATTCAGTTCTTGGAATGTACACTTGTACTATCAAAATATTCACTGGCTCAGCATTTAATTTCACAAACATTAATCTTTCACTCTGATACATTACTTTAGTAACACTTTTCACCATTTCATTTTTCATCGCTATTACCACTCCTTTTTCTGCACTCTTTTCACCTAAACAGAACCTTGTGTGATTTCCAGACACTATTTCACCTTGATCTTTCCAGCAGACTTCACTCAAACCTGCAATGTCTCACATTACACATTTCCATTTTCAAATTTTCCAGTTTCCCAGCTCTTCTCGTCGTCCTTATATTCCATGTTCCTATGCTGAAAGGGAAGTTTTATTTGATGATTGCTCATTGTTGATTGCTTCCCCTGAAGTAGTCCCCACCCGAAGATCCAAAAGGGGGACTAATTTACCCCAGAAAAGGTCATCATTGGTTTTGTTCGCTATATCTTTATTTTATTATTTTTATGTATTGGCAAATGTTAGTTTTGCTTGTCAACATGGGTATTGAGATATCCAAGGTCATTCTTCACTTGTAATGAGTAAGATTAGTTAATCTTAGAACTATCGGCATCCCAAACTACCACTACCCATTTCAAGGCCTTAAGCAATAATAATTTTTTTACAAGTAGTAATGTCATTTATTTGATGTATTTAATGTGCACTTTGTGAATGACTGATTATATCAGCACACAACTTATAAACTAACTTAAATCTATAACGGACACAATATCCAGTTCCCGGCCGTTAATTCATCACTGTGAAATAGTAAACCCTGAGAATGATGAGATGAAGTATGTAGGAAAAAGGCTGTAAGGGAGACCAAGAAAGAGATGGGATGAGCAGATAGCATAAAGTGTGTATATGAGAGGAGAAGAAAGCAAGTAAGTAAAGGAGGAAGAATGAGAATCCTTTCAGACGTTGATGTGTGTCCGTATCATCTTGACAAATCATTGTTGGAATTATGTTTTCTGCAGGTGACCCAGATGTGGCGAAAGCTTACGAGAGAATCACAACTGTGTCGGTGGACACAACTCATATTGCGTTTGAAAACATCAGAAAGTTTGCCAATATGACTTGTATGCCGCATAGAGGGTGGTTACACAACTCTTTGGACATAAACTTGACAGGCCTTGAGAGTTTTAATGTCAAATTCTTAGTCATGTGCCAGGTATGTGTTTACTTCAAAAAGATGTTGACTTAAATTAGTAAGGCTGTACAAGTACTCAAAAATTTGAGTTTGAATTTAGTTTTAATAGTTGTTTAAACTCTACTCATAATTTTTTTCCAAAACAATTAAAATACAAGTACTTCAGAATTTGTTTATTTTATACCAAAAATGTTGAGTTTAATTAGTTTGAATCATATTTGAGATATTATTTTGTAGCGAAGAAACACCCTTAATCTTCCCTTTTGCCAGATTATAAAACTATGACTGGTACTTTTATATAAAATTTAGTTAAAAAATAAAAATCTGAAGTTATATAATCATAACTATTTTTCAACAAAGATTTTGACACTTAAAAATACATGTTTGTATTTAAAGTTTATCAATTGATATAGTTACATAAATGCAACTTGAAATATTTTTGGAACAAATATTGCTATCACCTGCTTCACTGGCCACATAGTCTAAGGTGTCATTCTTGCATTAGAATAGACTAGAATGCTGATGACAGGGAGAGCGTGGTTTGAATCTCGGTCGGGTGTACTGAGGGTGATTTTTCCTAAATGATTCTACTCTCTTCCTACATGTAAATGCAGGTACACTTCTTCTATATTCAACATTTTCATCCCTAATTCATTAGCATAATTAGTACATATGCGTATAACTTAAACAGGTATTTAGACGCGGTGCAAAAATTTTTTTTTTCTTTAAATTGTTCAAACAAAGCTCTATTTCATTTAAACTTAATTTGAACCCAACTTAAAATTTTAAAAAAATGCTTACTTACTACCATGCCTCTATAAATTATGGGTGGTCAATTAATTAGCTTCAACATTTGGATATAAGAGCTATGCAAACACTCAGAGTTGTTGATCAGTCAGAAGTAGAGTTTTTGAAGCTGCTTACTAAGTGAAAACTTTTTGGAAGATCAATTTTAATTTTATAATTTCATCAAGTAGTTTACTTGGCTTTTTGGTTTACTCCATTGTGATTAATTTTACTGGTGTAGTGCTCAATAGTTTAGTTGTTGTTTTTGTTGTTGTTATTATTATTATTTAGATTATTATTACTATTATTAATTATTATTAATTATTATTATTATTAATTATTATTATTATTAATTACTATTAATTATTATTACTATTATTTATTATTATTATTAATATTTATTATTATTATTATTATTATTTATTATTATTATTATTTGGCATTTTATTATGTAAGAGTAAACAGTGAAGACATGTGGACTGATTTGTCAGAAGCCAACTAAGACATTCTTATGTAGCTGCAATGTTTGGTTGACATAATGGTGAATAAACAAACAAGAGATTGCAGTTATGTTTGTTTGAAAGAGCCAATACTGCTGACTGGATAAACAAACAAGGGATTCTGGTCAAGTGCAGTCGGATACCATAGTGGTATGGTGATCAAATAGTGGAACATGATCCGAGCCACGGGTTAGTCCGCGAGCCCCGGGAATGTCGGGGAACAGGAGTTCGTCTCCTGCGGGGGTCACGGTGTAGGACGTCGCGGGTCACAGGAAGAATGGTTCCCATGGTCTTCACAGTTAGCGATCACAAACTGCATCACATCTTCTGTAGTGCAACTAGCAACTAATATTTACACTTTATAATAAACAACATCAAAATACTTCCTATCTATGTCTGTTAAGGGTGAACAACTCCCCTCCCCTCCCCTCCCCCTTACACTGGGGAGTTTTCTAGCCTATGTTAGGTTAATGCTGGCGCATTTCTTAACTTTACTCTAATATTATAAAAACAAAACAAATAAATTGAAGTAGACAAAACATTATAAGTAGAAATAGGTTCCGAGTTACATACTAGGTATCAGGACAGATAGGTAAGGGTAAATAAATAATAATATCCTCATCCTCTTAGCTTAATCCGTTAATAAGCTTTGTGTTAAACAAACATATTTAAAAAAATTAAAGCTTACATGTACAACATTTATTTGTATTTCAGAATTTAAAATTATGTGCTGAAAGACACAATGGGGATTTACTCTTAACAGTTTTCAATCTACAAAAAACAAAGGTAAGTACAGTACTATAATTAATTTATTTATCAAGTAAAATGTATACTAAAGTATGTTAATAACTAGGACCTACTTCGTTAGTTGAATGGCTTAAGATGCCACTCTCGCAATATAAACTAGACTGCCGATCACAGGGAGATCAGGGTTTGAATCCTGGTCGAGTGTAGGGAGAGTGTTTTTTTCCTAAATGGTTTTCCACTCTTAATTCACACAAATGTGGGTACACTTTCTCTAAATTCAAACGTCTTCATCCCTTGCATCGTGCATATTACAATAATTAGTTCATAAGCCTATAACCTGAACAGATAGTGAGGCATGCTTACAAAAAAAAAACTAAGAATTTACAAAGACAGATTTTTTTATGCCAAGTGTGTGTTTTTTGTTGGATAGGCTTGTTTTTCAGCACATCTTTCTATCCTTTCAGGCTATCTACCTATTAACATTATTGGGGTAAGGATGAGTAGGGTATAATTTTAAAGGAAATGTACCTATATTTGTATGGAGGGAGATTGGGTAGGAAATATCACCCGCAATAAACCAGAACAGGATTTAAACACTAATCTCCATGTCACCAGGAATCCATTATAACATTAAAATAACCACTGATGCGGGAAGGCCGTTTTAATTATTTAAACTTCTCAAAGATTTGAAAAAAGAAAATTACCTTTTGAAAATTTTGTTTATATCTTCAAATATCTTTTATCTATCAAGAGAATGAGTGTTTACTACTTTGATTCATCTGAAAGTTAATTACTTAGAGTAACTTATTGCAATATATAATTGAAAAATGATCAATTTGATATTAAAATATCAAACTTGTCCTTAAGTACTTTGATGAGCATTTAAGGTAGGGATGTATCAAAACCAGTGTTTCATTTCAAAATGAAATGAAGAAAAAAAATCTTATCCTGATCTTTGTTTAATTCAAACTTTCTTCTTCTTTTCCATCATGAAATACATCTGTTTAGTTTGTTTGTCTCATAACTTTTGAATTGATTAACAATTTTGATCAAACTTCGAAATAAAAAGTTTACTTTAGTGCTAATATTATGTTTCAGATTATCTCACTGTTCTGTATAAAAGTGCAATTCTTGGTTAGCTTTTTTTTTTAATCACAGCATCTTACTATTTTATTATTTTAACATACGTGATTGCATTTCAATATCTTGGAATATACTCTGTCAACTAAAGCACAACAAAGTAATGCTCCTGTGTATAGATATGAAACTTCTGCGCAGGTAGACAGTCATGCGAAGGGGGGAAGTGTTATTGTAGTGCAGTTTGAAAATACAATAAAGTTTTTATTTTTTTGTGGTATGAGAAAACCTTTGCTGCCGCTAGCCACCCAACACATTTTTCCATGGTGCTTCTCTACAGAACAAATTAAACTGTATGAGAAAGTTTTTAGACAAACCCCTGTCTCATTCATGACTCCCCTAAACAACTGTCTTATTTTATTAATCTACAATTTGTGTACACATGCTATTTTGCTTTCATTAGTCTCTATGTGTTTTTTTCCTGCAATTTTAATACATTTGTATTGAAAAATTATTGTATATTTAAATATAATAAAATATAAACTATTTATAATAATTGTATGCTCCACACTTTGTCCAGTCACTATTTATGTTGGTAAAGCACAATGTATACACATTTTTCTGAAAACATTTACATAATCAGTAAATTTTGGATAAGTAAAACACTTAGTTATTTTTTTTAACGCTCACGTGCCTTGCTTTTAGATGCCGGTTGTTATAACTATAGAGCTATGTGACCCTCGGGATCAAGTTAACAGCATTCTTATGGACAACAGTATGCTGGACTTGCATTACCCACTCATTTCTTCTGCCGACCTGTGGCGCCCGATCATTTTGGACACTGACCATAGTGAACTGTGGGATGATAGCGTTGAAGATGTTTCTCCTGATTATGACAATTTTATGATTGACTTGGAAAGTTAGTCCCTTAGTTAGGTAAACCTACCTTAATATTCACGCAAGATTACAAATTTTTAAATTTTCATTAAATGGAAGTTACATCCAGCATTTCACATAACTTCGGAGCCAAGAGTCTTGTGGTTGTGAGAACAACTAATTTAAGGGTCAAGAGACTTTACGACAACCTGGGAAAATATTTTCTCCTTTACGTGAAAATATGCCATCAAACGCCATTGATAATTTACCCCCACACCTTCCATGATTAAAGAGTACTTAATCAATTAGTGAACTATTCTTTAATGAATCCATTAGACTTGAGCTAATTTACTAACTTGCAAAATATGAGAGTAACATAAGAATACTCTACATTAGATGTAAGCATATAGTGCAAAACATTTACCAAGTAATGGTATGCAAATGTTAACACTTTTGCATCCTGTCAATTTTTGTTTCATCATCATCACTATCATCAACTATTTCCAGCCTGTGGCCAGGTCAGTATAGTAAAAATTCTTTAACGGTTCCAATTCCGGTTCTTCAGAATGTTTTTAGGGTTCTGGTTCCTTAAAAATAAATGTTAATTACAGTTATCAGTTCTGGTTCCTGTTCCGGTTCGGCTCCCTGACACCACATAGCCTTAAATTAGTTATATGATCAAATCTTTGTAAGTAGGCCTAGGCCTATCACATATAGTTTGATACAAGTGTAGTAACCTACCATAGCCAAAATAATAGGCTTAGGGCTACTGATAATTTTTAAACCTATTAACACAGCCGTTTTAACACCTGAATTTTGTTCAGGAAACTCTTTACTTTTTTTTTTATCAAAGTGTACTCTCAATTTAACAATTCTTTTTCATTGAAAGTGATTTGACTTACCTGGTAAATATAAGGTATATCCTAAGCCTTTTTTAGCCTCCCATCGAGCAAGTTGGTATGAAGTGCCTTTCACAAATTCTACGAGACCTGTACACATTCTTAGGGTGCAAGTTCATTATTTTTTCATTGTTTATCCGTTTCATCCATCTTTTATATGTCTTCTACATAAATAGGAAAGTGATGTTTAGTTGATGTGTCATTGCAGCCAGTAATACAACATTTCATATGTCCCATGATGATGTAAATATTAATTAGTTTTATAAATGTGTAGCCAACTAGATTTAAGTTACCGCTACTGTTTTAGTAAATTCTAAATATTACATCTCAAAATATGAAAAGGAAACACATTAATTATAGAAAAGTACTTTATAGTTTTAACAAATATTTGTAAAAATAAAAGCATTAACAATTATGTTGGTACCTAACTTATTATGGAAGGCCTATTAGGTTATGTCAAGTATACACTGTTATTTTTTCATTTTATTAGTGTAGGCCTATAAGTTATGAAATAATTAACACGATTTTAAAAATAATATTATGTCCGCTGGAAAACTTTACATAGATAGTGTCCACTATTAGCTTGCTCTTTTTTGATCAGACATTTTATCCATTGTTTTAAAAGTTACTAATGTTTTTATAAGTTAACCTAAATTTAACACAGCAAACTAGAGAAAATTTTTTTAATTTAGTCAAAAATGTATTTAAAACCAGGCACGAAAAATAATATTTATTATTATTAATGATAAACACTCTCTTTAAAATAGGTAAGTTAATCTTCAAGAAACACCGTGCACAGTTCAGCGACCACAAAATATACATAAAATATTCTTGGTAAGGATCTAAACAAAAAGTGAATTTTCTAAACTTCTTCCCTCCATGAAATAAACAGACTTTTTTATTTTAAATTTTTATAAACAAAAAAGTAACATAAAAAAAGCCGATAGCAGCGCTTTGTAGTGGGCTACAGACTCTAAACGCTGGTTCAGCTATGTCCTATAAAGAGCGCACCCCATGGCCTCCACTTTCCTTGTCTCCATTACATTCAATGAACATGTTTCTGCTGCATATATGAATATGGGTACAAAATACGCTCTATACAACACTTCCAAGACACGACACTTCTCCATAGCAGGTCACACACCTATACAGTAGAACTCCCCCTGCTGCCCTCTTCTTATTAGATCCTCTCTACTACCACCTTTCTCCTCAATCACACTTTCAAGATACTTTACGTTCTATACTTTTCTCAGCTCTACTAGGCCTTATCCTCGTCCTTGTCATTACCATCACTTCACTCTTTCACTTCCTCATTTCATTCTTGTAGTTGTCCTTGTGCTTCCTCTTCCTTCTCCCCCCCATACCATCAAGTCATCAGCAAACATCATGGCTTCCATTCTCTCCTCGTGGCGTCTTTTTTTTTTTATGTTTTCTGTGAAAATTTGATCTTTAGAGGAAAGTGACGAATCTATTAGAGCTTCATATCCTTAGGTATAGTTTTTTTTGTCACTTTCTCATATAAAGAAAGTAAAGTAACCATGGACATTTTTGACCTCACGATTATGATAGATCATGATGTTTGTCGTGCCTGAACTAAAAAGAGAGAGTACTACAGTAAGTCCGTCCCAACGGTTTAATGTATTTTGTTCAACTTTTTATATTTACATACGTCTATATGGTGATAGATCAAAGTTAAATTGTGAATTTGATTTTATTACTAAAATTAAGGTTAATTAACTGATAGTAAAAAAAAATGAAAAATAAAAATTTGTTGAAAATAGCTTAAACGATTTTGTTCAAAATGGATCTCTGGAGTGTGTTTCACGTGATATATTATACAAGATGCTTATTTTCTTTATAGAAAAAAATTAGTTTGAAGGTTGTTTACTTATGAATGAATTTAAAAGACTTATAACTGTGAAATCTTTAAAAAAAAACAACATTAACACCATCTTATACTAGGGGTTCCTAAACTGTGTGTTGCGACGCCCTGGGGCATCGCCGGTCTTGGTCCAGGGTGACGTGGCTATAAGGAAAAACTAAAACTTATAATATAGAGTGAAATGCAACATGCAGCTTTTAAATATGTGTACTCGTTCATATTTTAAAGAATGGAATAAATCAAACAAGAAAACACACATACTCTAATTCCTTCTTATTCACTTCTGTAATTTTGTTCTATTTTTATATTTAAAAGAATACAAGTTAGTAATGTAAATTAATATTTTCTTTTAAAAAAATGCCACCAAATTAAGTTTGGGCGATTTTTTTTTTTTTTTTTTTTAATATTGGGTACAGGGGCGTCATGCAGAAAATCTTACGTGAAGGGTGGCGTGGTCTCAAAAATTTGGGAACCCCTTGGTTATACACTTATGTAATGATTATGCTAGTGGTTTTAATGATTACACCACAGGTTATATTTGTAGGAAGTGTACCCACCATTTGCATAGAGGTATAGTGAAAAACCACCTTCAGTACACTTGACCAAGATTCAAACCTCAATTTCCTTGTATAGCCTACTACAAGAGTAGGGCTGAGACCATGCAGCCACCGAAGCTGGTTTCATATTATTGTTGTACCATTTATTTTTCCTTTCACTGCTTCCAAAATTACACCTCATTCAATTTTATTTATCCAACTTTTGCAAACCTTTGCTATAGAATATTCCACTTATTCAATTCTAGTGAAACTTTATCTACAGTTCAATTTTTATAGAAAGGGTCTGATAGAAAATACAAGCTTATTTGAAGATACTAATATTACCTATTTTCCGACACCTTAGCTCAGTCGGTAGCGTGTCTGCCTACTAAGTTAAGGGTCCCGCGTTTGATTTCCGGCATGACCGAAAATTTATCATTGATTAGAATATGAGTTTACCCTTTCACAGTGATAAATTAACGGCTGGAGACTTGATGTCGTGTCTGTCCTAATCTTAAGTTAGATTATAAGACATATGAAGCTGCGACAGACCTAGCCAGCAGATAGTAGAAAAATACATGACTTGAATAAAAAACTGACCCAGTCCATAGGCTGGAAACGGTAATGGATGTAAGTAAATATCTGTTACCCGCTTCGGTGGCCGCATGGTATAGGGTGCTACTCTTACAATAGACTAGACTGCCAGAGACAGGGAGATGGGGCTTGCCTCCAGGCTGGTTTTCCCTAAAATGGTTTTCCGCACAAATGCGGGTACACTTAATCTAAATTAACCCTTCATAATCCTTAACATATTAGTGTAATTAGTACATAGGCATATAATTCGAACAGGTAATAAGACACGGTGCAAAAAAATTATTATTTTTTAATATAGCTATCAAATGTGACAGCTTCAGATCACATGGCTGACAGATAAGGCCATTCCATTGAAATTTGGAGTGTAGCTTTGAACTTATGACACTTTATTTCTCGGTGTGTAATAGTTCAAAAATACATTTCTTTGAATTATTGTACGTGTGTCACAAAGATTTGTTAATAATTCAGATTCTACATCCCAGACTGTAGCCTGGGTCATTGTTTTATTCAAGCCATATATTTTCCACTACAGGCTTGCTAGGCCTGTCTAGCTTCATATGCCTTATATTCTAATTTAAGACAAGGACAAGCACAACATCCAGTCCCCAGCCGTTAATTCATCACTGTGAAAGGGTAAACCCACATTTCACCAATGATAAATTTTTCATCATGCCAGGTATCGAATCCGGGACCCTTTGCTCAGTAGACAGACATGCTACCGACTGCACTAATGTGTCAGATTAGTAATAATTTAAATACATTTTATAAAGTATTATTTTAAGTCAGTAACAATGTATAATGATACAATATAAATACACTTTAGATAAAAGTAAAACATAATATATACAATTAAGTCAACATTATAAGCATTTAATTGTTTTAGGTGAAATTATTGCATTGCATATGTGATCACAGTTTCAGAACTAAGTCATTAAAAAATTATTGCAGTTGTGTTTGAAAATCAAAAACCCTCTACATAAATCATATATTTGAAATTAAGAATGAGAGTTAATAAAAGTTTCTTACACTTGGTTACATGTATGTACACATAATTCTTCAATAACAATTGCCACAAGAAATAAATTACATTTATTTTCATTAACAACGGTTCAAAAGTAGTCTAAAGATAATAAGCCTGAATATTTTAAAACATACTATGCTTATTTGCTTAATTTGGGTTATGCTTGTAAGGCCTACACTTTATTTGCAGGGGTTTAAATAATTATATCCTTGGATAAATTATTGATTATAAAAACATTTGGTCCTAAATTAGTCTTGTGGAAAATCGCTTGTTTTGGGGATTTTATAGAACAAACTTTCTTTGGTAAGTGTTATAAATAGAGGTAGCTTCATCAGGGTATGAAAATACACTAATGTGAGACTATTATTTTGATGAGAGCCCAAAGAAAATGTGTGTGTTCTGTATGTTTTATTACATTCTCAAGGCCAGCAAAACTCCTCAAGGGTGATCTATACCTGTATTGTGTTTCTTTTAAATTATACTCAGCTAATTCCTGTTTAAAACCTTTGGCACTTTGCTTTGTGTGAGAAAAACAGTTAAATGGTTGTGATCAAAATGCCAGATCATCAAAATACACTTTAAGGTGAGCTCTGGTTTTATACAACTCTTCTTTATATACAGACGAATTCTTGCTTGAAATCAGAAGTAGGTAGACCTACTTCCAACATCTCTACTAAGTTTGTTACAACAATGACATCACCTATCTTTCAAGCTCAGCTGGTTTAAAATGGTTGACGACATTGATTGTCCATTGATCGTTTACGCCTTTAGTGAACTCTCTCACAAAGCGGTAGTTGCAGATCTGTAGTTTGTCCCTGTACTCAGGAAGGACCCCCATGTTGATGGGTGGGGTGATGCCTTGTTCTCTCAGTTCTTTGAGGCCTTTCAGAACATGGTAGCACATTGTAATCTCCACAAATCTTTGCTGATCTGAACAAAGCATACAGTGGTATCAATTCTCAATTTTATTATACTACTACCATACTACCATTTTATTATACTGCTACCATATGTCCTCGTTTAAAGAAGTTAAATATAGATACAGGTTTGTTTTTTCAAGTGTGAAATTGTCTGGGTTTTTAACCAACTTGATATTTTGAAGGAGAGAAAAATATAATCAATGATAAGAGTAAAATTTTAAATTATGTCATCTTAAAATTAAAGTTTGGTCAAATCAACTATTTACTAATTCGAATCTTGAATCCAAATCTCCAATTTACTATCAAATCAGCATCCAAATCTTGGAATATTTATTAACATGAGAATAAATACCTAAGAGAATAATATAAAATACAAATAGTACTGTGCAGTAACTAAATGTTAACATTATTTCTTATAATCCATTAACTTTAACATTCATACATTCAGGTGTTAAATTACTTGTATGGAGCCTGGTTGTTAAGTTCATTTTAAAATTATGTAAGGTTCTAAAGCAGAAGCATTATTATAGCGCTACAACAAATTTCACCCATAAAAAATTAGTCTCGAATCCTTGAATCCCAAATATCCCTAAGGATTCAAGAGCCCACCCCTACTTATAATCCTCTTTGGCGTGAGCCCGCAAGCGAGCTATACGAACGGAGCGGCGTTAGTGATGATAGTGCCAACATTTGTGGATAGAGGGTGTCATGTGGTTAGCACAACACACCCTCTAGCCATTAAACTCAGTTTTCTAGACTGGAGCTGCTAATTATTTATTCAAGTAGCTCCTCATTTATCCTCACGAGGCTGAGTTTGACCCCATTCCAGGCCCACTGCTTCACAGAAAAATTATGGAAGCACCGATGATCAAACCCAAAACCTCCGGATCTGTAGCCAGGAACTTTGACATTTAAAAGGAGTATCATTGTCTGACAGTAGTAATAAAAGCTATGTAAAAACTGGTTTCACGAGACTTTTCATAGTTAGCGCTAAAAGCACTGTCCTTTCATTTTGTATAAAGTTTATTTTCTCCTCACACATATTATATTGTAATTATTTTGATGTAAGGGAGCTATTAAATGATTAATGGGACAATCTTTAAATTAATGCCTTAGTTACTTTGTAACTCATTTTTAAAACACATTGTTGTGGGACTATTATTAAAAGAGATGTGTTTGTTTTAAGTGCTCTTTATACTTATTTTATGGTCATATAAATAAAAAAATTTCCTCTTAAATTCTATAAGTTACACCCCAGAGATCATGGCATTTTTGTACTTTAAAATAAAGTTAACAAGTTTTGAAACTTGTCTTCTTTTTAGCTTTGTGAAGATGGAATGATCCTAGGTTACAGATAAAACAGTCACTGACATTTATTTCAATTAGTTGACATAACGACACAGGAATACCCAGCTTGATTAGGCCTATTATGTAGAAGTGTGATTTTTCAACTAAATGAAATATGATTATGATTAACTTTGTTCAAATGTTTTGGAAACGTCTTTAGGCCTTACAAACAATTAACTTGAAGGGATTTTGTGAAAGATTTGATACGGGTAAGTTAGTTCTATTGAATGGTTATACAAAATTATCTGTTGGAGAATTATTTTATTTTTAATTTATAGGATAGTGGATGATAATAAAAATCACTGAATCAAATCTAGAAGAGCAACATGGATTTAAACTTTATCATCTAACAATAGACCTATTTTATGTCACCAGAATACTATGTGAAAATTACTGGGAGAGGAACAAACCTATTATAGCCGTCTTCAATACTGTATAAAAAGTGTATGACCATTTCCCCTTTCATCATATTTGGGGAACATTGCAAAGGAAAGTAGTGCCAAAAACAGGGTGTCTAACATCCGGGAAAATCAGGGAAAACTAGAATTAGCTGGGAATTTGAAGTGGTCGGGAAAAAACAGGTATAAGTCGAAAATTTGGTAGATTACAAAAAATATCTGGGAAAATGTTGTTTTATTCAAAATATGAAATATAATAATCAGTAAATTACAATGTGATTCAAACTGTTATTTTTTGTTTGTAGCTTTGTAATATATTTTATAATGTTTCTAATTCCTAGAAGACTATGTTAATACAAATAAAACCCTGTTTATTTAAATTTTAAAACTTATTATTCATAAAAAATATTAACAAAAAATGTGTGTGTGGGAGGGGTTGGGGAGGGGCTGAAGGGTGTGACATACTTTTGAGTCGGGGAATTTTAGAAAATGATCAGGGAAAAAGTCTGGAATTTCATTGGTCAAGTTGAGTAGACACCATGCAGAAAGCATAGTGATACGAATAAGACAGCTATACCAAGATACTAGCAGTTGTGTTCAAGTACAAGCCAGTAGATTGGAGTGGTTCCAGACAAGGAATGGGGGTGCAACAGGAAAGATTCTTATCTACACTGCTGTTCAGAACCATCATGGAAGAAGTAATCAAGTTAGTTAAGAAAACAAATGAAAAAACAAATGCCCTAATCTTTGCGGATGATATAATTATATATGGGTCGGGTCAGAGGAGGAAGCTTAGAGGAGACTGGATTTGTGAAGGGAAGAATTCAATAATTTTGGATTAAAGATTAGTAAAATGAAGACAGTGTGAACAGTGGTAAGAAGAAGAAATTTAGTCAAACTGAAATGGGAGACCATTGAATTAAAAATTTAAAAAGTTGCATATGTATCTTGGTGGTATAATTTCAAAAGACAACACAATTACACAAGAGATTGGCAGCAGGATAAAAGTGTCTGTGAACTTCTACAGTTGTGCTCACAAACTTATATGGCACAAAAGTTGACCCCCATCAAAAAAACCAACATAACACTGTATAAAATATATATATCTTAGCCATCCTAACCTACCGACTGGAAGCAGCAACCTTGAATAGCAGAGACAACAAGTAGTTGAAATGAAATTCCTCCAAACGAGTGTTCAGAAAACCAAACATAACAAAATCAAGAATGAAAAATTACACCTAAAATAGGATTATAACAAAGTGTAATTGACCTGCTGGTTACCACTTTAGGTAGGGATGTAGTGGAAACAAGAAAAGTTCAAGTGTTTTTGCAGTTTTTATTGATCAAAATAAATCAAACATTGTGTCACTACAAACTTCATGGTGGCCTCAACAATGTTGTTGAATATCTGTCAACTCAAGGGTGTCTTGAAATTTAATTACAACTTTTTCTCTTAATTTAAAAAGTTTGTCATCTAATAACACTATGCTCATGACAGATATTCAAGAAGTGTTGATATTATCAGGTGAAGAAGATTAAACTCTAGATTTGTATAGAAGCACTATTTTATTTATTTTGGCCCAAAAAAAAGTTTTGTTGTAAAAACTGTAAACAAACTGGCCTTTTCTCATGTTCCCTACATTCCTGCCTTAAGTAGTTTAGACATGAAAAGAATGGCACCTTCAAGAACATCAAGGGTCCATCTTGAAAAGATGGGGGGGGAGGGGGGGGGAGACCAAGAGATGTTTGGATAAATCAGGTGAAAAGAAAACCTAGCCAAAAGGGATCCATAGTGGGAGAAAATACTGTAGGAGGCGGCTTGTTTGTATCAACACTGGAATGAAATAAGTTATCGATAATGATTAGGATTTTGTATGGAATATTGATTAAAAATATAGCATACTAGCCTATAGTTGACAGAAGCGAGATTGGTTTGTAATTATGCACATCACAGTCATTTTTTTAGAATATGGGAGTAATGGTTTCATTTATTTGGGAAAACAACTTCCTTTGGATTTTTTTAAGTAACATATTGATGAATATTGTCTTAAACTGGACTTAATTTATCCTCATAACCTTAACTAAGACTTTAATAACTTTGAGAATATTCAAACAGAGTGTTAGAACTAAAGAATGTGTGTAAACACTAAGGTACCTAAGTTAAATAGTTTTTAAAAGACCAATGTAAGTGATGGACTGATTTCATTTAATCAACATAAGGCACTTTTACTTAAAAGTTATTGATTATAGTTATTACATTGTAGATTAATAAATTGTTTTTAAAGCAATACAATGATGATATTGTACTAGTAGGCTACCTACTAAATTCAATTTGGGATATTTAAGGTGCATTTTCAAAATCAACGGATTAAATCAACACATGACTTACAAAATAATCTAGAACAAACACAACACCTCCCTTCCCCTTTTCCATTCTTAATTCATCGATGTAAAAATATAAGCCTAAATCAACCAATAATAGTTTTATGGCCATTCAAATCGGTGGGTAAACTCATAAGTTGAAAAAGTGATTTTTTTTAATGAAAAAAATTATAGCTTACCATTGTCATTGAACATAACTCCTATTTGATAAGGAAATGAAAAGTAGATGTCCTCCTTACTAAGCGCTAACTCAAGCCTCTGCTGCATGGAAAACTCGGCAATGTTTGACTTAACTTCCTGAAGAGTCTCATTAGTTACTAAGCCTTGCAAGGCTTCATAATTACCATTGGACAAATATCCAGATACAACTTCCACTGCCTGAAAAATATATTTGGTTAAACTTGACAAAAAACAACAACATTTGAGTGGGGGCAACTAAAAAAATGTGCATTTTAATTGGCTATGGTTTGTCACATTCCAATTCATCTTAGAAATAAAATAAATAGTAGGCCTACCTAATTAAAATAAGCTTTTGGTCTAGGCCAATTTTTGATTTTTACCAATCCCCTAACATTAAATGGTAGCCTATTGTTTTATTGTGAAAAAAAAAAGAGAAATGGATACTATTGCAGATACTTTTACCAGTTGTATTCCCATTCCAAACTACAATGCTGTATAACTAAAATTACATATTAAATTTATATTGTGTGTTAATGAGCACTCATGAACAACATTTTTTATAAATTTAAAGATAGAATTTTACAATATGGCTAAGATTAGAAAATAATAATAATAATTATTATTATTAATGATATAGGTCTCTACTTAATTAGATTTAGTAAACCTTAGACCCTACATTGCACTCTAAATACAAGATTTTAATATAGAAACAGAAGTATTTGATTTTAAGAGTCTAAATAAGAATGTTGTCCTATTAAAGATACAAAAAATGTATAGGTATGGTACCAGAACAAAATGTTTATCAAATACATACTATAAAGCTGTAGACTCACTTCACAAAGTAATGATCAGTTTATTATTGACAAAACCTTTGTGGTAGGGATAAGGAAGGTAGTTTGGAAGAAATACACCCACGTAGCATAGAGAGGGGATTGGATAACTGGCACCAGTGCACTTAGCCTATATTTAAACCTTGAACTTTGTTACGACAATCCATTCTATGGTGCACATGACTCCTTAAACTGTACGACCCCTTGTGTGGGTAAAAAATTGATTACTAAGAAAAAATAACTTAGAGAAGTGTTTAACCCCTTAATCCTCCCATCTCTATGGACTTTGGTATGGCCTGTAGAGAATACCATTAGGATAACTAAGCCCGTTTTGAATCCATAATGAAATTAGAGAAGGTGCCGTGGCTAGCAACAAAAACTGTCTTAAGCAAAATTTGAAGCGAAAGGGATTGTATATAGGTGTACAATTAATGACAGGGATGATAAAGTGTTTTGATTGGGAATCCTAACAGGAACATAGGAGGCAAGTGAGGTTGGCTAATAGGCTTATAAACAATATGTAAGTAAAAGGTCAAGAATGTTGAATTGGAAGGGGACTGAAGGGTTACACACTGCTCAAAACTAAATACATTTAGTTGCTGGGCCAAGGTACCTGTTTGGATCCCTCTGCAAATTCGTGAAGGTTGAATTCATGATCAAAATAAGGCGTAATTATTAGTCTCGCTAATATCCAGTTTCTCAGCGTTTTTACTACACTTGGCCAAACAATCTCAGGGAAGTCCATAAGTCTAAATGGTTTATTCCTTTGTTCCCTCCCATCACTGAAACATCTGGTTATGATATCTAAAGTGGTCCTAACCGGAGAGCTACTTTCAAGACGAGATTCTTTTTCCGAATTCACGGAAAGAATATGACTATGTTTTAATTCACAGCCAGTGTAAAAGACATTTGGAAACGAGGATTTTCTTTTATAGTTTGATGACAAACAAACTTTTGTAGTAATGTTTGTTTGCAAATAGTACGGCAAAGTGTTGAGTCTATAAATGGCGCTTTTAATGAATATTTTACGAAATATCTGGTTAAAGTTGCATATACTTGAATCCAATAATAAACAATTGCTAGACCGTGAGACTTTTAACCAAATTGAACCCTGTAATTTATTAACACATACAGTCGCAGCCATTTTAAAAATAGGGCCATTGATTCATATCAAAGATTAACTTAACACGAAAGACCTTTTAAGTATGGGTTAAAATAGCTGTAAGGTGTTTTCTGTATATGTGCTGCATTCAGTGTTGCCAACTATATAGTCTCTAGCGATAGTACATGGACCCGAAATGGATTGTATTTAAACCAGTAGGATACTACTTTCTAACATTATCTTTATAAATCCACTGATTTTCATAAACAATAATAATGTATATAAAATTTGTTACTTTAAGACAGGGTCACAGGATATTACTTTTAGAAAATATCCTAAAATTGGATTGTACAGGTGGTGAAATTATATCAAAAGTAGTATCCAATCGTACAGTTGGCAACACTGGCTGCATTCTAGACAAATCTATCAACACAATGTTTGTTTAATATGGCGGTCTCGATGGCTCAGTAAGTATTTTATTTGGGTGGCAATATTACTTCTACTTTTTTTTTTTACTATTATTTTGTTCTGCGAATCCAACTCAATTAAACAATTTTCATTTTTTTAAACCAAATGTAATAAAATAAATTAATGAAATGAAAGAAACATTTTGAGTTTTTTAATGTTCACTGTTAGTAAAAAGATCAACTTTATTATTTTCAGTTGGTTGAAAGGCAAGTTTTTATAAAAATCTGTTCAAGTGATAATGGTTCTAGTATCTAATATTTTTCTTTTCTTTAAACTCTAAAATTAACCCAACATCTTTAAGTGGATATTTTAAGGAAATATAAATCAAAATTAATCTAAGTTTGGAATATGTTTTCTTTATTTAGATTATAAGACAAAACTAAATACTTTTTTCACAAAGTACACAACTATATTTTGAAAATACAAAGCTACACTTAATGTAAAGAGAAAAATCATTACATTCGCTTTCTAATATTAGCTACCTTAGTAATATGGCATAAGCAGAACATTAACATGATGAAAAAAGACTATGTTCAGTTTATCATACAAAATGGCAACTGTTAACATTTGTTTGATTTAAGAGAGAGATACTAATAGTAGAGTGGTTTCCAATCTAGTGGTCACATATTTCTACGACGGGGGAAAAGGAGAGTGAGAGGTTTTGCAATGTTCGTTGAGACAAATATTTGTTGTGCAAAATTCAAATTGAAATGTTAGTGGATAAAATGGTAAAACCCAAACTGCCAATTGCCAATCATTTCAGTCAACTGCTACTCACGAGCCTCTGATTCCTTGGTCCTGGCCAAATAGAAGATGGCAAAGAATCTATATTGATTTTGCCGAATTTGAAGGTAAGGCTCTCCTCATTAATGTAGATGGTCATTCTAAATGGCCCGAGGTCCGCATCATGCACGAAGGCACCTTGGCAGAGCACACTTGTGAAGCTTTGTACTCAATGTTTGCAGTTTGGGGGCTGCCAGAGGAGATTGTTTCTGAAAACGCTCCTCCGTTCTCATCAGCTGAATTCGCTAGTTTTCTCTCTAACAATGGAATGTACATTCCCCTTCTCCTGTTTACCACCCCCAATCTAACAGTTAGGCGGAGATTGTCGTTAAGACCACCAAGACAGCTCTCATGAAACAGTTATTTGATGTTTTTACTAATTCCAGAACCCTTCAGGATAAAGTAGATGCCTTTCTTTTGGCATAGCGGAACACGCCTCACACCGTAACTAAGGTGACACCAGCTGAAGTATTTTTGGGCTGAAAGCCCCACATCAAGCTTTCACTTCTCCACCCATCCATGGTTCTCAAACAAAGAGTGAAGGAGGCTCAGGCAAAATTTATTGCTTCACAATCTTCCAGGATCGCACGTTTCTCCCAAGGTGACCACGTGTGGGTGCACTCCGTCACTAATCGCAAACTCAAGGCAGTTCCAGGTGAAATTCAGCATAGAGTCTCAACTGTTTCATATCTAGTGATTGTTGGTGGACGCTCTAAACAAATTTCAACATCTCATCTACACCTTCGGGACCCCAAGGCAGTTTTAGTGGAGTTGTCATGGAAGATTGTCAAGCAGGCCATGCTAGCACCTATGTCTACCCCTACATCTGATAGACCTACACCAGGCCCTCTAATTTAGCCACCTCTGGTTGTTGACCGCTCACTGCCAACACCTCCAGCTCCGGAGCCCTCCACGGATTCCACTCCAGACACCCTTCGTTTGGCTCCCAGCTTGATGGCTCCAGCTCACACCCCTGTGAGACCTGCTACAGCGTCTCCGAGAGTGTCTGCCCTCTCCTCACCCCCCCCCCCCCCCCCCGAGCAACCTCGTCAAATTCATCGCCCGTGGCCGCCCCAGTAACAACTCGCTCTGGACGTCAGGTCATCAAACCCCAATGCCCGGACTTTGTCTATGTTTTGCACTAGTCAGAACTTTGATTGTGTTCCTTTCTCGCACACTGTACTTGATTGAAATCAAGACATTAATGGTACCAAGGGCTTATTGTTACTCTTGTATTCTATATGCCAGCACCGGCAATAAATGATAAGTTTAATTACGCGTGGGAGAATGTTATGTAGTCAGCCAGAAGGCTGTGAGTTTTGTTATTCTTTGCTCACTCTTTCCTTTCCATTTCCTGTGTTCTCATCCATGTAATGGTGGCGCTAGGGTGAGTTCATATTCTAATGGCATATTATATATATTACCATCAAGTCTAAATCTTTCAATTACGAATAACTTCCTCACTCCAAACTATAGTTAAGTTACAACACCCAAGGCCGTAGTCAGGGGAGGTTCGGGGTTCAAACCCCCCCCCGAAATTATATGAACAAAATATATATGGCTTTATCTATGGTTCAAACTATATCAAAATTAAGGTACAAGTACAAATTAGGGGGCTGTGTTACCATAAAAAGCACTTCAGAAAAGGTGTTTATTATTTAGAATTTTTTACAGCCTTCGGCAGTTAATGGGTTATGTTACCATAAAAACATTCTAGAGAGCTTCTAGAGCCGTTTAATAATTAGAATTTGTCCTAGCCTCCGATAGTTAGGGGATAGTGTTGTCATAAAAAAACACTTCAGATAGCTTCTAGAACAGTTTTTTATTTAGAAATTTTCTAGCTTCCGTAAATTGGGGGATGGGCCCACCAAACCCCCCCTGAAATTATTGGCTGGCTATGGCCTTGACAACAGCAACCACGATTAAGTTCGGTGAAATATGAAAAAAAGTCTTCATCACATACCAACTGCATTTCTTCATTGGACTGTCACATTAACCTACATTCATTACAGTTTCCATGTTTATTCAATTTTTCAATCACTTTCTTGCCGGTGTAACTTGCAATACATACCAGAGTGTTCTGTGTTTCGGGATGAACTGGAACTTGAGACATGTCATATATTGCAGGTTGTAGATACTCCAGATTATCTGCTACATTTTCTTTGCTACCTTTTTGAACGGTCCTAGTAAAATCATTCAATTGTATTTCTCCAAATTTAGCTGATTTGAGTTTTAGTACACTCAATACCTTCAGTTTCCTTTCAGATTCAAGAACTTATTCTCCGGAGACATTGTGCCTACAGCCACTCAGTCTTCTATAGGCACCAAATCTTCTTTCTAAACTGTCAGTCTGTAATTTGGCAGTCAGAATGTAGGCCCAGCCGTAAGTATTAAATATATATTTGCATAACTAAACTACTGATATAATGGTTTGGGTCATAGCAATGTACGTATGATTAGTAAGTTTTCCTTCTGTATCTGATAAGTACCATATGTTTAAATCAGTTCGTAAATTGTGAAGAAACACCAGTTTTGAATCATTAATGCCAGTAATTGCAGTAGCATCAACATTTCTGGTGTATTTCCCCTTCATTGGGTGTTTAACTTTACTAATTGTCCACCCCTTGGCAAATAATTTTAAAAATTGGACGGTTCCATTACTAACATCAATATCTTTATTTTTCAGTGTTACAAAAGCCATTATATTCTTTAAATCAAAAATATCAACAGCTAAGGAGACATTCTGACTCTCAATAGACGTTGGGTATAGAGATTTTCTAGATAAACTTGGTTTGAGTTTTAACAACATTTTTTTTTCTGACTGAAATTAATCTCTAATATCTGAAAATTTTGCCCCGACTGTTGTATATTCACACACAACGCTTTTGCCTTTATTAGTATTTGAAGAGTATCTAAATTAGAAAACATCTGTTCCACATTTGGTATAGTAAATGTTTCATTACATCTGTTCAACCAGTTATTACGGATGCACTTCAGAATATGAACATATATAAGAAAAATTGGCCTTGAAGGATTAGCTGGATTTGGTATACAATTTTTAAAACTACCACCACACAATAGTTCAAGCAGATCTCTATTTACACGATTATTGTCAGAAA
The DNA here is from genome assembly GCA_033556935.1 of Timema podura. Taxonomy (NCBI): domain Eukaryota; kingdom Metazoa; phylum Arthropoda; class Insecta; order Phasmatodea; family Timematidae; genus Timema; species Timema podura. Next base: position 75,096,378 of record JAVRXN010000009.1, on the reverse strand, counting down.
CTAAACATACAACATGAAACCCAAGTTCATTTATCACATTCAATACTTCAATTGTGAGGCTATATAATGTATCAGATTGTAGGTTTTTTGCGGGCAAAAGACCAATTACATCTTTGTTTTGTGAATGCAGAGACGATGACATAAATACTTGCATAGTCGTGGCTGAATCTACATCTTTTTTGCCATTCCCAATATCGTTTCTTCTTTATATGTTATTTTATTACTAAGATTAAAGTTATTAAACATAACAGACACCACTCTGTCTTGACTTTGAAGCTACTTATTTTTTTCTTTCAAAAAGGATTTATATGAAGCTCCTATACCTGAGCTAATGGGGACAATTTTACCTAAGAACTGTTTCAAATAAACATGATGTGGCTAGTTCAAAATATATGTATCTCTTATAAATTGATGTGCACCAGGAAATGAATAAGATATAGTTTCAGCCCAGATCAACATTTCTGGGGAATATCTTATTTGTTTCACGAGTGACAGCTCCAATTGTTCCAGAACCAATTTTATTTTAATAATCTTTCCTGCATCAAAACTATTTGAATTTAATTCCTCTTTCAAGAAGTTTATTAGAAGCTTAATCCTATCACTAATATCAAAAATCCCATCACTATAACTCTGAAGATAAGTTAGCAAATTGTCTAATTTAGTCCATTTATCACACCAGATCATCTTGGCCTTCTGATTCCAAGATACTTTTGAAATTTTCTGGAGTTAAACACATGTTTTTATGGAAAATTTTAACACCCAAATCATTATGTATTTTAAAACTTACAGTAAGAGATGGAATGTCAGTCTATGTCTTGTCGTTTACTTTAATAAAATAACATAGGCTTCATTCATTACCAAAATAAATGGTTTAGTGTCTCATTTTATAACTTCACTTTTAAAATATTCAAAACAAGAAATAATGTCTTTGTCACACCATTCTCTAAAATCCTTTTCTTTTCTAACTAACAAACTTTCTGCGCGAATGGCTGAATCTTTTCTATCCTTGGGACCGTCACACTGAGATATGAAGGTTAACTTGGAAATATACTGGGGTAGGCATCATCTCGAAGTTTTGGTTTTTTACGTGGAACAATTATTGATTCTCCATTAGTCACAGGATATATATCCTTTCTAATGATAAATTTGTCCACGAAATGTTTAATACACACAAATGTATTATCTGTTACTACAAATTTATCACGATGGATACATTTAATCCACTTCTCTCTAAGAGCTATATATTTAGGGAATCTAAATGTTGAAGTAGCTGTAGCACCGGAATATTTTTTTTAAAATTTTTAGTCCTCGACGGCCTAGGTCATCGTCTGGAACTATTTTGATAGTGTGTAGCGGATGCTTACAGTACACATGAAATTACATTTACATCAAGGTACACAGCATGCCCGACCCATTATAACAGTTAATACCACTTTTAAAACACAGGAAAAGAAGATTCAAACACACGAACTACACTAACTTAACGAAACTGACAAGGCCGAAACTATAAAGTTTACCGGGTAGAGCCACGTGTTTCCAATTACGACCAACTGAAATCGACGCCATTTTGACTACAATCGACACTTGCATTAATGAAGAGAGAGTTTTATTTTATAAAGTCACCAACCTGTTTTGATGTTGCTGCTCCCTAACGAGTAACAATTGAATAACTTTGTATAATAAAATGGCGACAAAGACTGCAGTGACGGAATTACCTAATTTAAAAATTGAAATAGAAAATGATTTTGAAGAAGCAATGGATACAGATGATGGTGAAAATTCTGTGAAAAAATCCTCAACACCGAAAGATGATGAAACCGAAGAAGGAGAGATAAGTGATTCCAAAGAAACAGAACCAGTTAGTCCTCTATTTTCTCATCGTGCTGTGACAACATCAAGCTTTCTGAGAGTATGTATACATACAACAAAATAAAATAGATTCGCGTATAAAATGAGCAACAATTTAGTTTAAGAATCATACGTTGTATATATGTATTTGGAGAAATTGAGTCCTTTGGCCATATCTTAATCATAATTTATATTAATAAGTTTTAGACTGGTAGAAGGCCCTACAGCCTTTTCATAAAGTTATTGTCTACATAGCTACTATATTAACAATCTTTATTTTTATCACAAAATACTGGTAGCCTACTTACTTGCCTATTTGATTCATAAATTTATTTAAATTATAACAAGACTTTTTGCAATATACATTAAAGGGTGTCTTTGAGGTTAACATACAACTTTGGTTTAAAAATAAATAAAGATTTAAAAGTTTCACGCAGCAATAAACCCATTCAGAGCAGCAAAGTTTGGGCACTTTTAAAACATTGATATACTTTTTTCAGAATGCATCCAAGTTACAACAAATGAAACCAAGGATACCCAATAAGCTCTTTTGTCATAGGCCGGTATGAAAGAACGAAGCTGGGTGGTGGGGGGATAGCAATAAAAAGTACAATTCCCCTAGGAGTAGGGGTGACAGCTAGCAGAATATTTTATCGCAAACATTGGTTTAGAGTCACTAATTTGTGATAATAGTTATTATTTTATTAGTAATAATTCTTCTTTATTAGGTATCAATCATCAAAAGTGTTATTAAACGCTTCTAATAATACTATCCTAAGGACTAGTATATAATTGACTTTTTCATAACCTATTGAAACAACAACAAATATGCATAAAACAGCTAGGCTAACTTTGTGGTTGTGGTAACAATAGATATTATAGTTGATGAAATAATAAATTAAAAAGTATTATATTCACAATATTTATACCTACCATATGTGCGACCTAAGTGTGATATACAAACATTTTGGTACAGTGAAGAGTTTATGAGTAAACAAGGGTCTACCATGGTGGCTTTCATAACACTTTACATTAACTTAACAGCACCATAATTCTATTTGGTGTTTGTTATGTGGTTAAAGACTGGTTTGCAAAGCTGTTACTTGCTATAGTGAGCATGCCAAAGAGAAGTTTTTAACTCCCATGGACATAGCGAACACCGAAGTCAAGGTCACACTCTACGGTTAACGCATCATCCCTCAAGTAGTTTTTGATGCTTTAATTATTTTTTATATTTAAATTACAACTCAAGTAAACTTTTTTAAATTGCAATTAGTCACTAACTATTTCAACTTTTAAAATAGAATGCAAGTAAAAAAATTCCAACAAAATCTCATTTGCTCTACTGAAAATACTGGCTGCCATGGACCAAATGGCTACAGTCTAAATTGATGTAAATAAGAGGGTAAGACTTGGGGAAAGGAGCAACTAGGTACAAAATTAACACTGGTACATGAGAGTAAATCTGGTAACTTTTACTAGTTGTCATTTACCACCACTCCTATGGCGAATGGGAGCTGTATTTAACCTTCTTAACAATAGCTTAGACTTCCAAAGTACTTTATAATCATGTATTATAATTTATAATTTATTATATTACTGTTTGTAGACCCTATTTTTTTTTTCAGGATCATGATAGACATTATGAAAATAAACCAGGAGGTTATGTAACTGGTGTGGATATATTTGGAAAAGAGGAGCAAAGCAAATTAGAGGAACGAGCCAAAAGATTTGGTTTAGATCTCTCTGACCAAAAACAAGTTACTGATCAACAGTTGAAAGATTTGTACACTAGGTATTATTTTCAATATAATATTCATTACTTTTAATATTATAAATTATTTTTGGTTTAGTTCTATAAGCTTAAGCATGTGATACTCGAGACAACTTTACTCGCCACTACTAGTCACCACATCTTAATAGCTGCTAGGTACTTGCCTCTCAAACGTTACTATTATTTTCTGCTTTTAGTCGCAGCGAGTAGGCCAGTCTGGCCCATGCATACCTTTGAAAATGTCACCAGGACACTTTTAACAAGAGCCGCCTCTTAAGTTTTTTCTAGTGTGTTTACATCCCAAATTTTGAAACTCGCCCCATTCAGTTCATGATACATCTTGGTGAAATTGTCCTCTAGAGTGTTTCTTCATGTATAATTTTCATTGTGACTACACTATCACACTAAGCTACTTGAAGGCAACTAGAAGCGGTGAGTAAAGTCGCCTATTATGACACGGGATTTAATGTAGTTATAACAAAAACTGTGATCAATAAATTATCAGCACAATCAATGAAATCAACTATTCCAGTGTTTTGTGACTATACATCAGGTTTGATGTTTTGTAAGGTACAATCAAACCTGATTAGGACCTTTTTTTTTCTTTTCAAAATCTTTGGTTACCGTATGACACACTTCATTACTTTTACTCCATTTACCTATCTATAGTGTGAAACCTTTTATTAGTGGTGTGTGGGTGATCTAATTATTAAAATTAAAATTATATTAAAATTTAGTTAATATAACGTATTTCCGGAAGACTAGTTTTAGTAGCACTAAAATAGAGGAGGGATTTGAACTATGGTATATAAGAATGTATGTTGTGGAGCCTACCTTTGGGTGATATCTTCGTCTGGAGGTCCAGGACAATCTTGGGGCAATGGTTTTGACTTTGAGTGTGCTCTTCTTAATAACAAATTAGTGAGAGGAGCTCCCCTAAACACTCGCATTTAATAAGTATAGATTATGTACAAAACACACAGATTGAACACTATTAACATATTATACATAAATAGTCACGCACTAAATCATTTTTATATAGAGTTTTTGATGAGTTCATTTTCAAACAAAACAAGGCAAGAGAGGGCGATAGAGAGGTTCACCGAGATGTGACAGAGATTAGTTTTAAACACACACAATCTTTAGAGAACTAGAGGTGGGCAATATTTCACTGACCTTGATTTTTTCACCGTTACTCCTTGACCACCATCATTCCCAGTGACTGGCTCTCAAAAGTATCGGTTATTGAGAAATCGGTGATCGGTGTTTAGCGATACTTTCATCAGACAGCGACAGCTGAGCATCCAGTATGAAAGCTACTATCGGGACTGACAAAATATCAGTTTTGTGTCTGGCAATATGGTGACCCACAGGTGCAGGCAGTAGTGGTCTATGTCCTTAATTCTCATGTTTCAATAAACATTCTTTGAAAAAGAGTCTCCACTTAATTACTTTGTGGAGGCTGACTCCATCCCCTTAAACTTTTCAATACAAAAACATGTTTGATGTTTCTCAAATTTACTTTTCTAACCCAAACCTAATAATTATATACTATACAACAGGTATAGTTGAGATTAATAAACATAATAATTTACATTTTATAAAGTAATATTGTATATTAATATTCCTCAAAGTTAGTCTTTGTTCTTAGTCTGCTGATTTCCAATGTGAATTTTTTTCAGTTTAACAAAAATAAATCTGTCATTTATTAATCTCTAGAGACTGGAAAGTTGGCAACCCTGTGTTTCTATCTTAAGGTCCAACACATCACTTTGTTATAGTAAAGAGCAGTGACTGGGGCAAAATATCAATACAGTAACAAACTGCGACCGTGAAAAAATATCAGTAGACAAAACACCGTGACTACCAGTCACCATGAATAATCGTTGGTATAAATCACCAATATTTTACAATCATGGTCACGGTAATCACTGATATCAAAAAATCACAGTTTAGTCCATCCCTCTAGAGAACCAAACGCCAGGTGCAACAGGGTTGGCTTTAGGAATGTTAACGAGGGTAGGGAATTCCAAGAAATCTGCAGGCACGTAGAGTAGTGAGGAAAAATGGGGGAGTAAATAAATAACCATTCAACTGTACCTAGCAGCAAAGAGTGTTTCTAAGTGAGAATAGCAAATAATGAAATATTCAACAAGTAGTATGCCAATTTTGATAAGTGCAAATAACTGAAATATATGTAGCTATTTAACCTTTACAACTAAACATTATAAATACTAAAAAAAAAGTGAACACCAATATAGGCCTAAATAAATTTATGCAAATACCAACATGAATAGCTTGGACCTTACAAATAAAATATGTTTGCCTATATAGGAACAATATTTTAAGACTGGTTATAAGAAAATTAGCTGAAATCAGTTTTTCATTCAAACCAAAATATTTGGTTTACTCTCTTAACCTAATTTTTTTAGTAACAATTTTACAATTTCAATTTTTCACTCATACTTGTAGTTGAAGCATGTAGTCTCTATTTTGATAAATATCGCTATATTTTGTCTTAAAAATATAGATAGATATTTAAAAACTAGGCTGTATTTTAATTGTTTAATACAGAGTCACTAATAGACTTGAATGGCGAAGCTTTGCTCCAACATTCAGTTAAGTGTTAAATTACTGGTATGGGGCCTGGTTGTTGAGTTCATCCTGTAAATATAATTGGTCCGGAATCAACAATAAGCAGTTTTAAAGCGCTAAAACAAATTTCACTTTAAAATTTTAAAATAAAATATTTTTTTATGATTTGAGTAGATTGAATCTGAAATTTTCTCGAATTCTTGAATCTTGAATATCCTTAAGACTTAAAGGGATTCATAGAAATCGAGTGCCCATCCCTAATAACCAAACTTTGTTTCTCATTACAAGTAATCACTCTTGAACAATAAATCGGGCATTGTATAATCTTGAGTTGGTTTTCAGTTTGAAGATGGAGGAAGACTCGATCAAACATTATCGACTCAACTCGCTCCATATGAGAGGTACAGAAACCATGAGCACTCAAGACATCTTCAGCTACTTCAAAGATTATGGACCTGCGACCATTGAGTGGATCAATGACTATACTTGTAAGTTATGCTTACATCAAGACTTTGTGGGATCCTAAAATTTGGAGGAAAAAAATCCAGGAAATTAAGCTTTGATATGCCCTAGTTGAGACATATCATTTCTCGAAATAAGCTGTTTGGTACATTTTTCTATTATTTATAAATAAAGTTTAAAGTCACCCAAATAAAGCATTTAGAGAAATATATCTAAATACAACATTACTTGATGAGCTTTTTTTTTTTAACCTCTGGTCTTGGGGTAAAGTGCTCACCTTAGAAACTGATGTTTGTGGGTTTAAATCCAGCCGGGGTCAACAGGTTTTTCTTTTTGTAGCAAACTTCCTTTGGAGGGGAAGTAAAGCCACCAATCTCCTGTTGCTGTTGATTGTGGCATGTAAATTAACCCTAAAAGGTTTGTGAAAATACCTTTCCCAGCAAAATTGGTTGGCCCTTTTGCTCTTGCTTATGGGCTGATATAGTCAGTCGATTTAGAAAGCGCGCGTTAAATACCGTGAATAAGTTCAATAAAAAACTTGTATTTTAAATAAAACAAGTAATGGTTTGGCAAAATATGTTTATAGCGGCATTTAGCTGTTTTTAATTGTATTAATATAGTCTAATAAAGGATACAATTTTGAAAACATAGAATAAAACTTCTTTATTGATAAACCTAGCTTTAGAGTTGGTTGTTTTATTGCTTTCTAGTGGTAAAAACTTGAAATACTATGTATAACTGTTTAATCAAATTATAAAATAACATTCTCTCAGTACATTATGTGACAACAAAAAAAAACCAAGACAATACATTTTTACCTAACCATCATACATATTGGTATAACAAGCATTTTTGAGTAAGGATGTCAAACTTGAGTCCTCAATATCTAGGGATGGGACCCTCATATCCTTAAGAATATTCGAGATTCAAGAAAACTATGAGTTCTAGGCTCCAATCTTAAAAAAAATCTTTTGTCTTTTTTCAAGTGAAATTTGTTTTAGAGCTCTAATATTGTTGATTCCAAACTGATTATATTTACAGGATGAACTTAACACCAGGCCCCAGGCCAGTAATTTAACATTTAACAAAATTTATTAATTTTATACAAGAAATAATGTTAACATTTAGTTACAATCTGTATTTTTTATTATTTTACTATATTTATATTTCCTATTATATTCATAATTCTTTCTACGATTGGGATTCAGATTTGAGATTTCAGATTCATAAGTAAATTGAAGATGGGTATTCAAGATTATGATTTGTAAAATAGTGGATTTGACCCAACTCTAATAATCACGATTCTTAACTCTCAAATCCAGGTAAATATATTATATTTGGAAGAAACATATAAAAGGAAAAAACACAAAAGGCCTATGGGTTTTACAGTGAAAATAAGACCACAGTTCACACTTTACATTGCTGCCATTGGACAAAGAAGTAATGTCTGCCTCTTGGAGAAAATGGATCATCACCACTCACTCCCCTGACCTAGGTTTTATTCTATCAGAATTCATCAATAAATTATAGTTCTGACATTTGTATGAAACACCAATATTCATAATTGACTGTTTTTTTCACTGTAACCACTATTAGTTGGGGTTTTTTAGCACCGCATCTAACTACCTGTTCAGGTTATATGCATACATACTAATTATGCAAATGAGCTAGCAATTTTTTTTAATATGTTGGGAACCGATAAAAACCTTTATGAACTAAAATATATTTCGATTTTGGACCTTATGAATTTATTTTTATGGTTTTTGTTTCGATTCGGATTCTTTAAATATATTATTATTATTATAATTAGCACCGCGTCTTACTACCCGTTCGGGTTATACGCACTTACGCTAATGTGCAATGGTAGGGTGATTGTGAGATGAAATGGAGGACCTACAGTTTAACGTGGAATTCGAACCACGGTAGAGGCCTGGCATTCCTCACATTCACAAGTTGTGATTAATACACATCTCGTCAGAGGTGAAGGAAGGGTTTGGCAATCAGTTAAATCTGTGCCGGGACCGAGGATTGAACCCCGGACCCTCAGCACAGAAGTCTGACACCTTACCTCTAGACCACCAGGTCACCCTTTAAATATAACTCTTAATTTCAGTTGGTGGTACTGATTCTGGTTTCGGTCCAACTCGCTGGTCTTTAGTATTATTTTTCTATTTTAAACTCTTTTGATTTTTCACCACATTATTTTCATTGTGATGTTGGATGCAAGGAAAATAATTAGAAATTTTGCATATGTCAAGGAATCTAAATTGAGGTTAAAATGTAATAGTCATTGAGAAAAAAACAGATATTGTAGGCCCCTAACATTTAATTTTGAGCGCCATGCTACCAGAGATTCAAGGCCTACAACAATCAGAAGTTAATCATAGATGATTGAAAATCAACAGAAAAATAAATAATAATTTCAAGTGGCTGGATGGTATAAAGTGTCACTCTCGCAAAGGACTAGACTGCTGATGACGAAGATCAGAGTTCACTCCCGTTCAAGTGTACTAAGGGTGTTTTTTCCTAAATGGTTTTCCCTTCTCTCTCTCATCTCATGAGTACACATCCTCTGAATTCAAACTTCTTCATCTCTAACACATAAGTGTAATTAGGACATAGGCATATCACCCGGACAGGTAGTAAGTTGCGATGCTAAAAAACAATTATCTCTTATTCACAGGTAATGCTGTTTGGTTGGACGACTTGTCGGCGGCGCGGGCTTTAATCGGTTTGTCTCGGCACATAAAGGGCTTGGACGAGTACCATTCAACTGATGATCCTTCTAAGAAAGACAAAGAGAGTAACGATAAGAAGAAGGATGACAAAGACATTGTTGTTGTGGTGCAGGAGGTAGAGCATGAAGGCGAAGAAGACATAATGGTCATTGAGGAGCACAAGGAGAGCATCACAAAGACTGATCCCCAGGTAAGAGATTGTTCTATAGCCTGCTTATTTTTAAGGAGTTCTTTGATAAGCTATCATTAAAAAGGTATTGATTTAAATGGGAAGTTAAATTAATAAACTACAAACACTGGTGTTTCTTTTTCAGTTGTCTGGTGCAGAGGAGAACGATGCTGTGAACGCAGCTGACATACAGGTCCCAATCCCTCCTGGCCCATGGCGAAAGGGGGTTGACCATCCCAAAGCAAAATGCATTTTTTTACGCTTCTCAACACGTACCGACAAGAAGGCTCGTCAGGCAGAAAAACTGAGTGAATATTACCAAAAAAATCAGCAACCCAAATTTTGGTGGTTAAGTCCTTCAGACATGTTAGTTACATATGGAAGAAGAGACGGGAACAAAAAAAAAACCTGCTTTGGTGGCCTCATGGTATAAGGTGTCACTCTCACAATATACTATTCTGCTGATGACAGGGAGATCGAGGTTTGAATCTCAATTGGGTGTACTAAGGGTGTTTTTTCCAAAATTATTTTCCACTCTACTTTCACAAATGTGGTTACACTTTCTCTAAATTCCACCTTCCTCATTCCTAGCACATTAGTGTAATTACTTTGTATGCAAATAATCTGAACAGGTAATACAACATTGTGCTAAAAATAATAATATACATAAAATAAAAATAATTTAACACAATACTTCTTTTACAATGGAAATAAGAGCATTGTTTGAATTTTACATTTTATATAGAAGTTATTTGAATGGTCACTAAAATAAAAAACAAAAAACAGGTCATTCAATGGCCAAAAGAATTAAAGATAACACTTTTAAGTGTCTCCATATCCTTCCACCTCTAATGGTCTCAAGATAATCGGTTTTTTAATACCTGTTTAGAATTTAAGTTTAGTTTCAGAAAGCAACTTATTATTGGTTTGGAATCCACAATATCCGGAAGTCTTTGAATTAAATAAGGCAACATATTATCAAAATTTAATCGCCTAGCGTATTTTATTGGTAATTGACATTGACATCATATCATAAAGTGATTTGAAAACAAGAAACTGAAGTGAATTGTTTACTGTTCATTTGAGCAATTTCTAATCGGGCCCTATTTTTGACAAGTAATTTTAATTGGCAACCTACATTAAAAGTGTTATTATTCAGTGGGGTTTTGCAATTAAATTGGTTATACCTTTGTGTCAAGGGTTAGTGAGCAAACGGCTCTGAATAATTTGACGGGCAAAAACAATTATTCTAGTTAAATTTTGTAAACAAAGATGGTGATCGAGATAAATTTGATATAATAGGTTGTAAACCTTAGGCCTACCTTTACTATACTTTTATTTTTAGCTAAACTATAGGATACAATTTATTTTTACACCTTAACTTTTACCAAAGAGTCTACAGAAACCACAAAGTATGTATCTATAGGGATAGAACAAATTTTACCCCATTTCTTTTATTCATAACTAAATGTTTCTAAAGTATTTTTCACAAGTAATAATAAATAGAAGTTATCTATAAATACACAATATTAGTGTTAACATTTTCCCAAAAAGAATACATAAAGTGACCAGCTTCACTGGTTGAATGGTCTAAGGCAGAGGTTTTCAAACTACTGCCCACAGAATGAGTTTATCTAGCCCACACATGCTTTGACAAAAAAAACCAAATGCAGAATATCAAAATAATGGTGCTCCCGTATGCATTATTCAAAATACCTACATACGTACCATCATATGCAGCTGGCAGCAGTATTGGAAACGCATAACCAAAACAGCCATACTGCAGTGTACAGTTCCTTAGTAGGGGCCTCATTCTACTAGTCCCCTCGACCAATCCATCTATCCCCAAATACCTGTCTGATGTAATCTTGAAAGGCGAGTGAAAAGTGTAGTGTTGCACCCACTTGTTCCAGCCACATCTGTTGATGAATTTGTAACGGTATGTCTTCCAACAATTCTTTCACTTTCTGAAAATTGAAAAATGACACCTGGACACGGGAATCGAACCCAGGACCTCTGGCTTAGTACGCCATTGATCTAACCACTGAGCTATCCAGGATTCGTCTTGCTCTGGGTCATTCTTCACTCATATTTTAAGGCAGAGTCTATGATGGACTGGCAGAAATCGTCGGCTACAAGTATGCGATTATATTAATATCACGAGCCATCGGATAACGCAGCCATCTGCGACTCGGTAGTTGGCTATTATGCTGCCATTTGCACAGTTATTAAATTGTATGGGATTGCACATATATTAAGAATTAATAGCCAGAGCTATTATTTATGCTTATTAGTAGGGAATTAATCCACTAGATATCATATTCTGAAAATTGAAAAATGACACCTGGACACGGGAATCGAACCCGGGATCTCTGGCTTAGTACGCCAATGCTCTAACCACTGAGCTATCCAGGATTCGTCTCGTGCCCTGGGTCATTCTTCACTCATATTTTAAGGCAGAGTCTATGATGGACTGGCGGAAATCGTTGGCTACAAGTATGTGATTATATTAATATCACGAGCCATTGGATAACGCAGCCATCTGCGACTCGGTAGCCAGAGGTCCCGGGTTCGATTCCCGTGTCCAGGTGTCATTTTTCAATTTTCAGAATATGATATCTAGTGGAGTAATTCCCTACTAATAAGCATAAATAATAGCTCTGGCTATTAATTCTTAATATATGTGCAATCCCGTACAATTTAATAACTGTGCAAATGGCAGCATAACAGCCAACTACCGAGTCGCAGATGGCTGCGTTATCCGATGGCTCGTGATATTAATATAATCACATACTTGTAGCCGACGATTTCTGCCAGTCCATCATAGACTCTGCCTTAAAATATGAGTGAAGAATGACCCAGGGCACGAGACGAATCCTGGATAGCTCAGTGGGTAGAGCATTGGCGTACTAAGCCAGAGGTCCCGGGTTCGATTCCCGTGTCCAGGTGTCATTTTTCAATTTTCAGAATATGATATCTAGTGGAGTAATTCCCTACTAATAAGCATAAATAATAGCTCTGGCTATTAATTCTTAATTCTTTCACTACTCCTTGCAGGAATATCAACTAAACAGGGCCGGTGAGACGGGGTGAAAGAAGGTACGGACCAATTAAAGTCCATTAACATTACCAGCATTGATGCTGAACTGCTGTTGGAATCTAATGGAGCGATTGCGTGAGAGTTTTCTTCGTCCCAAACATGGCTGTTTCTGGAGTTGAAAATACCTTCCATGTTGAAGGGAGCGTTATCGGTAGACAGAACAAGCCGTGGAAATTCAACTTGCAACAGGCAATGTTGGACAAACCAGTGAGAAAAGTAAACTCGTCACGGAAAACCGGCTGGACTCGGTGCTTGAATTCTCTGCGGATGGTAGGGGTGGAGCTGTTGTTCATAAAGAACCTGCCAGACGCTCATATGATTAACATCCATGTCACGTCCGATAGTTCGGCGGCTAATAGATGGGCTATGTTCAACTTTATGAAGCACTTTTTCTTCAAATCCTGCAGTAACGCGGTTCCTCAGAGACCTGCAATTTGCCATGTTGACTGTGAACGTTCCTGTTTCCCGCAATCGTTGTAAAACTCTGGCAAACACTGTATGAGATGGAGTTGGACGATTTGGAAAACGGTCTGCATAAAGTCGGCGAGCAGCCCTACCATTACAACGACCCTCGCCATACATTAACACCATGTTAGCGTAATTGAGAAAAGTGTACCCATCCATGATCTACTGCGACTGAACATTAAGAGGGATTAGGGTGTTTTAGCTAAACATTTGACATTCACAGTGGTCGCTACCTTGGTCGAGTCACCTCACGTGATCATGATATGGCAAATGCAACACGTTAGCATTTGATTTTGTTTAAACAGTTCCCATCTATAACGTGCAAACAGCGTGTTCCTGGACACAGGTTTCTTATTAAAAGTTGGTTTACTTTGGACCCCAACATACCCTAGAAGTTTGTAACATGTATTCATTTACACCCTGTATATTTGTGTGTGTGGGCGCATGTGTGTGGTTGCATGCATTTGTGTCTTTTTTTTATAACCTGGCCACCAAGCACTTTCTATATCCTAATGTGGCCATCCACTCAATAATTTTGGGGAACCCTGTTCTAAGGCATCACTCTTGTAATGGGCGGGACTTACATTGACAAAGAGATCGTGGTTTGATTCCCAGTCTATGTACTATGGGTGGTTTTTCTTAAATGGTTTTCCCCTCTCTTCTTACACATATGCAGGCACAATTTTCCTAAATTCAATCTTCCGATCTCTAACAGTATATACCTGTATGCACTGAACAAATAGTAAGACAGTGTGACAAAAATAAATGTATAGAATAGATGGAATAAGCAACCTTGAATGCTTTTTTTTTAGCACCGCGTCTTATTACCTGTTCAGGTTTTACACATATGTAGGTCTACTAATTATGTTAATGGGGAAGGATAATTTAGAGGAAGTGTACCTACATTTGCATGGAGGGAGAGCTGAAAACATTTGGAGTGGAGGGGGGAACCACTCTCAGTACACTCGACCGGGATTCAGACCTCAATCTTCCTGATATCGGCAGGTCAGTCTTTTGTGAGAGTGACACCTTAGACCATGCAGCCACCAAAGCAGGTTTGAATGAGATTGTTAGACAATCTTGTTTTTTAGTTTTATACCTCTATAATAAATACTACAACATTGTCATTAAATTTTTAACTAATAATTTTCTGTCAATTCTGATCCCTGTACAGACATTAAACTTAATGTCTTATTACCTGTTCAGGTTTTACACATATGTAGGTCTACTAATTATGTTAATGGGGAAGGATAATTTAGAGGAAGTGTACCTACATTTGCATGGAGGGAGAGCTGAAAACATTTGGAGTGGAGGGGGGAACCACTCTCAGTACACTCGACCGGGATTCAGACCTCAATCTTCCTGTTATCGGCAGGTCAGTCTTTTGTGAGAGTGACACCTTAGACCATGCAGCCACCAAAGCAGGTTTGAATGAGATTGTTAGACAATCTTGTTTTTTAGTTTTATACCTCTATAATAAATACTACAACATTGTCATTAAATTTTTAACTAATAATTTTCTGTCAATTCTGATCCCTGTACAGACATTAAGTTTAAAGGGGGGCCAGACATAATTTTGGGCCCCTTTTCCCCCAAGAATGAATAATCTACATTATATAGCCATAAAGCGATAAGATCATGACAAATACTCTAAACAAATAAACTCAGGTCAGATAAAACACAAAATGTATAAGCATTCAGTAGAGTTGGGTCGAATCCTCTATTTTGCAAATTTGAAACCGGATCTTGGAAAAAAATATTAACATTAGAATAGATATAATAATATATACCTGTAACGTTATTTGCCACCCTACCATTTATTTCCTTATATTTTTCCCAAGCTTTGTAAATAGTTTCAAGTTTATTTTCGTTTGAAACACGCTGTGTCGCCGGCGTGACAAATAATACTATTTACATCCATTTAAATAAATTAAAAGGACGGAATATAGAACATCTAACACTGTTTTAAATAATTTAAACAATTAATTTTGACCTAAGGAAGAACACTTACTTTTTATTAAACATATTAATTTCCTTCCAAGAGGTCTGTTGACTCTGCTTCTATTTATTTTGAATGTCAGCCATGATTTATTTTAACGCATGCGCAGATATGATGAACAAGTGAGTGGCGAGTCTCGTGCTTGTAAAAGTAGTAAGAAAAAAAAAAGAGAAAAAGAAGACGTTCCAAAATAGCGCGCATTTCAATTGTGACAGATTAAAATAAACATTTAATTCCTTTTAGCAACACTGACATATATTTAAATCTTGATACTAAATTTGTATTTTATTTTATAAACAGTTCATAGCCAACACTTTATCTTTTATTTTATTGTATTAGTTTTCTATTTGGACTTAGTAGAGAATAGAACGTTTTTAAATTTAAAACTTAGAACATTATTTGAAGAGGATGAGGGTTCTTTCTTCCGGAGTGTCATTTAACATGGAGCAAAATCTCTATAGCTCCTAATTAAATTTAGTTTTCAAGTGGAACAATGGTTCGAAAGTAAAAGTGCAAGTACTAAAATGGAAAGTTAAGTGTCTGGAGACAAACTAGAGTGTTTATTTTTTTTCAAATGGTGGACGAGTTAGAATAAATAAAAGGAAACAGACTTCAGACATTCTGTTTCAACATGGATGAATTCATTGGTGAGGTCCAGCCAAATCTTCAATTTTAAATATATTTTTATTTTTCATTTTTTTATCAAGCTATGATTCATGCAAAAACTTTCAGAAAGGACTAAATACACTCAGACTCTATCTATTCCAGGGAATTGATTAATATTTTATTTTTTATGTACAAATATTAATTCTATTGATTTTTTTTTTTCTTTTTCCTCAACAATACCATTTTTTTTTTGTCTTACTCAAAACTATATATTCTATAAAAGTTTAGCCTATACATATATTATTTTCTTTCACTCTATTATTATATATATATTAAAACTCCTAAATTTAATCCTGTTCAGAGATTGTTCATTTAATTGTTTAACTTTGTTTAAGAACTTATGTAATACCATATATTTTATTTTGTCACATTAGTATTATATTTATTCGGATATCCTTAGGTAGGTTTGGGATATAGTAAAAGGGAAACAATAATGATAATAATAATAACCCACAAAAGTTTCAACAATTGTTTTTTTTTATTGTAATCTCAATTAGTACATTTTTGTTTTTTAATGATTCATTGTATTTAAATTGCTATTTTTTATTTTATTTTTTTATTTTAAGTACTCTCAACTCTTGTGGAAGCCTACAACACACCATTGTAACATTGACATTGTAATATCTAGGTAAAAGTTCCCGAGCACACCCAGTGGTCTCGAGCATTTAGAGTCGTCGTGCATTTGTTCAAATTAGTCGAGCTAAAGTTTATTTATATTTATATATTTTTTATTATTATTATTATTATTTCTCCTAGTTTCCAGGAGTGGCGCCCAACACAACTTTTTTTATTAATCTCGACGTTACCCCCTTTTGTTGATAAGCAACAATTAGGACACATTAAATATTAGAGTGGCGACCAACGTGGTGGCTCATTTGTGTTAGGGAACTGTGTTGTAATTAGGGCATGAGCGGAGGAAGCTACTTTACTAGAAGCAAGGCCAGAGCTCTAATTCCAAACACTAAACTGAAGGTTGTAGGAGAAACTTCAACAATGGAAGGTCAAACTCTAGGAGAAGATGTCGACAATGACACATCAACAACAATGTCCTTAGAAGTAAGTGAGTTTAGGGATGTAGACCAATTCCATGAGTTTAGCGGAGAGTTTGCAGAGACGAGTTTGGGTGATCCACCACAATGTATAGAGACTGAACCAACCACAATATCTGTTGCCTCATGCGTGGAGACCGAACCAACCACTACAAATTTGACACCTGTTGCCTCACCTCCAGAATTTATGTCAGCGATACAACAATTAATATTTGGGATGAGTGAAATGAGAGGAGTTTTAGCAGCCAGTCAGGCTGAAATTAAAGGAGAGCTATCAAAGCTTTCAGATAGTCAGGTTAAGCTCTCAGATAGTCAGGTTAAAATGAGAGGAGATTTCGCAGCCAGTCAAGAAGCCATGAAAAGCGAAATTTGTGTCACATGAGTTCGCTAGCCGACACTTTCAGGAAAGATTTTCATGTGGAAATTACCAAGACAAAAACTGACCTGGAGGGACAAATCTCATTGGTAAAACAACAATGTAGTCAGGAAATAGAAGTGGTCGAGGAAGATTCACAAGTTTTACTAGGGAAAGTTAGTAAGGAGCTGGAGTCGACACAGCATTCTGTGGCACAGCAACTCGACCACACTATAAAATTGGAGAAAGGTATGCGGGACCTTAGCATTGAGGTGCATGCCATAAAGGTGACGCAAGACAAGACCAGTGTTATGGGTTCAAATGGTGTAATCAATTTTATGGTGAAAAGAGGTGTACCTGTAGAAGGTAGCGAAGATAAGTCAGTAAGGATGTCTTGTATTTATCCTTTCAAATACCTAGGTACCTATTCTGATAAATGCCTTGGTAAATGTTCATGGGAATCGCAAATATGTGGAAACCCTAATAGCTACTGCAGTAATCAGTCCGGCTCTCGGTTAGTTTGTCATGTTCTCAGTGACACATCCAGTTTTGGTTTAGAAGCAAAGCAGTTTAAGGAGACAAATATGTCGGTCCTAATGAGGAAAACATATTTTGAAATACCACGAATATTGTATGAAGGACTATTTTCAAGACGTTTGGGCGTATCGCCATGTAACAAAATGTCAATATGTGGTCGCAAACATGTCATGATGCAAGATCTGGAAATTTTAAAGTTATCAAATATTGTTGTGCCAACTGCGTCAATTCTTCATAGCATAGGGGGCAGTACAGTTGTGGAGTCGCATCTGAAAGTTACCGCAGTTGAGAAGAAAAATCTTCGTTCATCCTACAGAAATGAAAAATGCCTAAAGGGTTTTGAGGATCCCCTGCATCGTAGTTTCTCACTTCATTGTGCCGACAACAGGTTCAGAAGAGAGTCAACACACCGGTGGCCAAAGCAACGAAACACCTACAACAAGAAAAAACAAAATATTCAGGAACAAAGCGACGTCAGTAAGAAACGACACAAATGCTTTACAAGCTTAGGGAAAGTATGGATGCATGGAAGTTGTGTTACAAGACCTTATTTTCCACAAGGTCAGCCCAATAAGTTTAGTAAAACACAGAGGATTTTTGATCCAGGTATATTGTGGCTATCTAACCAGTTCTGTTTTGAGATTTGTACTCAAATAGGCCATTTATTGGTAATTGGCCTACTGTTGACTATCCCTCATATGAAGATGTGGTTTTTGGAAACAGTAATTATCACCTACAAAGTGAAAGGTTTGTTTTTATACTCACCAAGTAGTTCCTCGCCCAGGTCAGCAATCCGGTACCGCAGGGGGCCCAAATGTCATCGAGTCGGGGAGAATGCAGTAACTATTCAACACTGCGTATACTTAGTCCACCTCAAGGTTGTAGGGGGCAGCAACGCCAAACCTGTAACAGTAATTTAATATGTTTAGTGTCGGTTTTGGGAGACATGTTAATCCTTTGAATCATGTGGTTCGACAGTTGGCTATAAGGAATGTTTTGAATAGTTGAAAGTTTTGGGAGACATGCTAATCCCTAGAATCATGTGGGTTGACAGTTGGCTAAAAGGAAAGTGTAGAACAGTTGAAAGTTTTGGGAGACATGTTAATCCCTAGAATCATGTGGGTCTACAATTGGCTATAAGGAATGTTGTAGAACAGTTGAAAGTTGAGAGCAGTGTCAATCTCTAAGCACTGGACTTAGAAAGAAACCGGTAACAACAAGGACAGTTCACTAAGCAGCATAGGGCGTTGGAAGGTACAAGCTATGGATTTGTAGAAGTCAGTAAAAGCAGAGGTCTGAGGATCATATCCATATGGGATGAAAGTTTATTACACCTTGTGAAGCGTCAAGTTTTGGAAAGTAAAAAGAAGAAACTATACATATATTTTAAAGAAATTGAAATCTGTAATGTTCATTTATAAATGTATTTATTTGGTCTATTCGAAGATGATTTTTTGACTTTTATTATAATTTTGATTTTTATCAAGAGGAGAGGTTATGCAAGGACACCCATGGAAAATCAGAACAACCCCAGAAAGCCAGCAATATGAATGAGATGACAAGTTTTAAGTTACGATATAATCTACGAAGAGGAGTATTTTAAATGGAGTAAGAGTGTCGATTTTGGGAGGTCATATCTGCGTCACTGGTCTTTAATAAGACAGTGACTGCCTGAGATATATAGACGATTATTATTCCAGGACCTTGTGAATGAGATGAGTCCATCACAAACAGTTCCTGATGTGTGTATAAGTTACGTCGAAATATGTTGTTTTAAGGAAAAAAACAAGAAAGTTGTTAAATGTTATATCGTCGAAAAGCAAGTTTTATCAAAGTCGTCGAATTATCAGTGAAGTATAAGGAGTTATCAAGAAGTCATTAAAACTGTGTAGGGAATCTATTTTATACCATGGAGTCCAATTATTAAGTTGCTGAGTTAGTCAAAGCTCAAAACAAGTGAAAAGATCAAGAATTACTTGATAAAGTATTACATTTTAAATGAATAAATAAACTAAGGATGGAGGAAATAAGGTCTTCAAGAACAATATATTTACCTTCACAACGTGTAATCCAACGAATCAGAGCTCATAGATGACCCAAAAGTATAAAACCTCGCCAACGTCATAACATCATGCCAAGTAGTTGTAGGGGGCCACTCCGACGGTTCTGTAGGGGGCCACTCCGATGATTCTGTAAGAAAAGAGAAAAGATTGTATTTATTTTTAGGGGTATGTTTGTTTAATTAATTAGGATATTTTGGTCTATTGTGTGGTGTGTGAATTTATTTTGTAAGCTTAATTTGTTTTAAGCGAAAAAGAGTTGTAATTAATTGTAAAATGAATCAGTTTCAATGGAAAAAACAAAGAGTTTCAGAGCCAAACCAGTTATTATGTAATGATATAAGTTGTCATACACCAAGAGAGTAGGGGGCTAACCCAATGAATGTATATCTTATGTTCCAAACAAGTTGGTATAAATGCCAGGTCTACTATGTAACATTCAAGTGACACGATAGCCTAAAGCGGCTCAATTATGATTTGCTTTCTCAGATTTTAAAATATTAAATATTAATATAAGTTAATTCTGTGTATGTCAATAGATGCATAAAAAGCTGTATTTATAGAGTTCAATGAGAGAATGGTGATATTCTAGCCATAAGTGTTTGGCCTACTCCTTTTATTGTGAAAAATTGGAAGAAAATTACCCCAGGAGTATCTCCTTTTTCAAGTTTTAAAGTATTAATTATAAATATATTTTAATAATATTGTTACATTACCTAAAGCAGAGGTTTTAGTAGCTGAATTCATTGAGAGAATTGTTAAATTCTAGCCATAAGTGTTTGGCCTATCAGATTTCCTGTATTCTAGGTCACTAAAGTACCATGAGTGAATTTACTTTTTCCATTATTTGTTATGAAATAATGATCTCTTTATGTTTAAAATGTGTTAATTAGTTTAATAAGGATATATAGTTGTTGTAAATACAGGTCTCAAATCAAAATGTTTAATGTTTAAATGATGATGTGTAAAAACATTTTATACATGTTGAGGGTTGACGAAGGCCTAGGATGGAGTAGATGTGATTTTCCTTTTTCAAGGGTTCCAACATTAATTGTTGATATTTTGTACAGCAGGTACCTGTTAATTTGCAAGGGAGAGTATATATATCCATTTCATAAAAATAATTATGAAAATTTGACTATGAAACACTTGGCCTATGAAAGTTGGTTATGATACCACAAAAGTGCCAAGTAGTAATTTGCTTTTTGCTATAATTTGATACCAAGAATTGATATTGTCTGGTGATGTATCTTCATTAGTTGAAGAAGGTGTCGAAGTAGATGTACTTTACAGGTGGTAATTTGAAATGTTTAATTTATTTGTTGATTTTGTGTAAAAAAAACCAACATTTTTGAAGTGTTGAAATTAGGCCTACTTCTGTGTGCCATATAAATATGATTTATTTCTATATTAAGTCACCCAAGTGATAAATAATACATGTATTTCCGAGGGAAGGACCTCAAGTGAACATACACAAGCCGTTTCGACATTTTTAGTGAGAGGAAATTAGATTTTAACTCACCTAAGTCTCAGGGAGGAAGTGTTATCAGCGAATTAAACGAGTGCAGTGAAGTCGATATGGATATTCAGCTTCAATGAAAGTGCTCCGGTTTATGCTACAAGACAAAGAAAGAGATTTCGTTATTCGAGTGACGTTTAAATAATATTTGTAAAGTATAAATATAAGGCGTGGCGGTTGTACCATTTTTCTTGTGATGAAGAGCGATCCTTTACAGCAGACGACAAGAGGTTATATTAGGTTGAATAACCGTCTATGTCGCTACAGACTTACTACGTGAACATGGAAGTTAAACTTAATTCTACAAAAGCAGCTGTTTTCGGAAAGACTAGAGAAAAAACAATGCCATCCTTACTTATCGCCTTGAACCAGAACAAGTAAGGCACTTTGATAAGACTAATTTACTAATTTAAAGGAGATGTAATCTAGATTGTGATATTTAAGATTCTAGGCCAACTTTGTGGCAAAAAACATTTATTTTGTTCCACGAAGTAATTTAAGGCTTAAAATTAATTCGTACAACAAAAAGGGGGCACTGTAACGTTATTTGCCACCCTACCATTTATTTCCTTATATTTTTCCCAAGCTTTGTAAATAGTTTCAAGTTTATTTTCGTTTGAAACACGCTGTGTCGCCGGCGTGACAAATAATATATTTACATCCATTTAAATAAATTAAAAGGACGAATATAGAACATCTAACACTGTTTTAAATAATTTAAACAATTAATTTTGACCTAAGGAAGAACACTTACTTTTTATTAAACATATTAATTTCCTTCCAAGAGGTCTGTTGACTCTGCTTCTATTTATTTTGAATGTCAGCCATGATTTATTTTAACGCATGCGCAGATATGATGAACAAGTGAGTGGCGAGTCTCGTGCTTGTAAAAGTAGTAAGAAAAAAAAAAGAGAAAAAGAAGACGTTCCAAAATAGCGCGCATTTCAATTGTGACAGATTAAAATAAACATTTAATTCCTTATAGAAACACTGACATATATTTAAATCTTGATACTAAATTTGTATTTTATTTTATAAACAGTTCATAGCCAACACTTTATCTTTTATTTTATTGTATTAGTTTTCTATTTGGACTTAGTAGAGAATAGAACGTTTTTAAATTTAAAACTAGAACATTATTTGAAGAGGATGAGGGTTCTTTCTTCCGGAGTGTCATTTAACATGGAGCAAAATCTCTATAGCTCCTAATTAAATTTAGTTTTCAAGTGGAACAATGGTTCGAAAGTAAAAGTGCAAGTACTAAAATGGAAAGTTAAGTGTCTGGAGACAAACTAGAGTGTTTATTTTTTCAAATGGTGGACGAGTTAGAATAAATAAAAGGAAACAGACTTCAGACATTCTGTTTCAACATGGATGAATTCATTGGTGAGGTCCAGCCAAATCTTCAATTTTAAATATATTTTTATTTTTCATTTTTTTTATCAAGCTATGATTATGCAAAAACTTTCAGAAAGGACTAAAATACACTCAGACTCTATCTATTCCAGGGAATTGATTAATATTTTATTTTTATGTACAAATATTAATTCTATGATTTTTTTTCTTTTTCCTCAACAATACCATTTTTTTTTGTCTTACTCAAAACTATATATTCTATAAAAGTTTAGCCTATACATATATTATTTTCTTTCACTCTATTATTATATATATATTAAAACTCCTAAATTTAATCCTGTTCAGAGATTGTTCATTTAATTGTTTAACTTTGTTTAAGAACTTATGTAATACCATATATTTTATTTTGTCACATTAGTATTATATTTATTCGGATATCCTTAGGTAGGTTTGGGATATAGTAAAAGGGAAACAATAATGATAATAATAATAACCCACAAAAGTTTCAACAATTGTTTTTTTTTATTGTAATCTCAATTAGTACATTTTTGTTTTTTAATGATTCATTGTATTTAAATTGCTATTTTTTATTTTATTTTTTTATTTTAAGTACTCTCAACTCTTGTGGAAGCCTACAACACACCATTGTAACATTGACATTGTAATATCTAGGTAAAAGTTCCCGAGCACACCCAGTGGTCTCGAGCATTTAGAGTCGTCGTGCATTTGTTCAAATTAGTCGAGCTAAAGTTTATTTATATTTATATATTTTTTATATTATTATTATTATTTCTCCTAGTTTCCAGGAGTGGCGCCCAACACAACTTTTTTTATTAATCTCGACGTTACCCCCTTTTGTTGATAAGCAACAATTAGGACACATTAAATATTAGATACCTAATAGAAAATAAAAAAAATAATAACATAATGTTAACATTATTTCTTATAATGCATTCATTATAACATTCATACATTCAGTTAAGTGTTAAATTACTTGTCTGGGGTTTAGTTGTTTTTAAGTTCACCCTTAATTTATAAATGATTCTGAACCAACAATAAGCAATATTAGAATTATAAAACAAATTTCACTTGACAAGTTGAAAAAATTTTTTTTTTTAAGGATTTGCGTCTCGAATTTGAAATTTTCTCTAGTCCATGAAACTCAAATATCCTTAATAATTCGAAAGTTTTGAGGGTCCCATCCTTGGTATTTAGGTATGTTCAAGCTAAAATCCAAACATTTTAATTAAATTTTTTTACTATTTATTATTATTATTACAATAGAAGCTTCATCTTTATATTCTACTTATATTTATATCTGTTTGTTCACATCAGGTATCACAGGGCTGATCACAGCATCACGGAAGCGGCGCTACTTGAGGAAAGAGATGGTGGAACCGCCGGCGGTGGTTTTTGAGGATGATCTTGGTGATGACCGTGACTTTCAGGATAATCAAGATGATGATAGTAAGAACCCCTGGGGCAGCCTAGCTCAGAGTTGGAACAGACTAGACCAGAGTCGCGGTAGAATACCAGGTGAGATTTGTATCCGTATTTTTATCAATTTAGAGATCCTAGATTAAGATAAATATTTTAGTTTTGGTTTTAAAAAAACATGAATTTCGTTTAAAAAATTTTTGTCATAAAATTGTTTTATAACACCTGAACTAATCACAAAAAAAACTTAGAAGCCCTTGAAAACTAAACTTTTTGCAGGTCTTTGTTTAAAAATGAGGTGGCCCAATGGCTAAATTATTTTATAAAAATGGAAATTGATAAAACTAAAGAAAAAGGGAAAATAAACTAATAGGAGTAAATTTGATGAAGAAAGCCCACCTATGGAAAGAGGGAATATGTGGGAAGAATCCAATGCACAAAGGTCTTCTTCCTTTCTGTCTGCTATAGTAGTAGTCACACACACATTTTAACACAAATAGAATAATATTTCGGCCTTGTTGTCTTTATCAAACACAACGAAAGAAAGAAGAGAGAGTACACTAGACAAAAACACTGGATTACTCCATTTTGAATTTAAAGAAAAACTGGAAGAACATGCCACCTTTGTGCATTGGATTCTTCCCACAGTTTTTCTCTTTGCCTAGGTAGGATTTCTTCATAAAATTTACTCTTGTTAGTTTATTTTTATTTTTTCTTTAGTTTTATCAATTTCAATTATTATAGAATGTTACAGGTCTATAAAATAAGTCATGGCCTATGTCATATATATTTATTGTTTATAGTTAAAATAATACTAAATACATAGATAATATCATAGTAGACCTTATATAGTGTATTGACCCAAAAATAAGCCAACTCCAACTAATAAACTGTATCAAAAAGTCTCTAGAACAATGTATGAAAAGTATTATTTGAAGTTATAGGAGGATTTACTATTTCATTTTGTCAGCCATTTTGGCTTGAAGTTAAATTTTCATTATTAAAGTCCATAAGGTCCATAACATTTGTTTTATATCATCTAATGGTGTGATTATAGGTCACAATAAAGATGAAATTTAGCTTATTTAAAACATTAATTTTGTTTTAAAATACAAGTATTACCAAGAATTAATAAGAAACCTTAGATCTCATATACAAATACTAGAGTTGGGTCGAATCCACTATTTCTCGAATCTGAATCTACATTTTATTTTCGAATCTCAAATATAAAATTCTAGCATATTGCTAGAAATTTTAATGATTTACAAATAGACCTACATTACACAATATAGGCATAAGCTGTAAATTAAGATTTATTTCAATCATGCTTTCAATTTTAATCAATCCCAACCACCCCTCACAAAATACTGGTTAAAATCCAGCCAAATTAAACAATCTAGACTCATATTATTGTTTAGAAATCAAATCAATCAAAATTTGAGTGTCTAAGTTATTTTTAAAAGTGTTGATAGAATGAGTTAAGTTTCTAAAAAAAACATGTGAAATAAACAAACAGATTAGACCTAGTTACCTTTTGATCAACTTTAATCATCTTGAGGTATTATAATTAATTTTGATAAGAAAGCTAAAATAAAAATACAAACAGATTAAAAAAAAAGACTAAAATAACATGCTTAACAATTAAACATACATTGTAAATAGTGAACTCAATAATGCCCAAGTATGTATTATTATTATTATTTTCTTTTATATCTATTATCTATCTTCATGTAGATAACAAGAAATATTCTCTATTCTTGCGATATATCGATCTCTGAGAATACATTCTATTTAAAACACAAACATATTTTCGACTCTTGCAATATGTTCATTTCTATTTTATTAGGCAAGATTGCATTTGAATATTTTTTACAATTACTTCAATAACATATTTGAAAAAAAAACCTCTTAGTTAAAATCAATTTAAAAACAAATTATGAATTATCAAGTCCTTATTTGATTCTTAAAACTCGATAGCACTTACTAAGTGATCAGATTACCTGAATCGATTCTAAACAAATAATCGATATACAATACGTAGGCGTAAATAAACAGTTTTATCAGTGTCTGTTGACAGTATTTATTTTTCATGAAACCCAACAAAATATCTAACTTAAAGATCGTATGAAATAAATTGGTGCTCTAGCATAGTTGTAGATAATTAAAACCAGTTGGGGGTAAGAATTAACAGTCACGTTTATTTAATCATCACTCTGGCCGCTGGAAAGTAAACATATACGGCATGGTGGCTGACTTTGTATCGTGTGTAATGTGTTCTTATTTCTCTTAAAAAAAGCCGTAATTTGTTTTATTTATTTCGAGTTTATTTGTAATTTTAGTTTTAATTTTCAGTTTTTAGAGAGCTTTAATGTGTTCATTAAAATATTTACAAGATTGTTCGTGAGGTGAAAGTTTCAGAAGTAAGCATGCGCTGAAACAGTTGAGTCCAAGTTTCACATAGGGTTGGAAGGGTAGGGTACTAGGCACGTTAAATTTTCTATACCTAACAATTCTTTTTTTTTTAATAAGATGTTATTAATGTTTATCTCTTTTGTCCGACAAAATAATGATTAGGGATTAAGTTGTGCTTTTCAAGTAGGCCTAACTTAGTAATTTTTGAATTCATGCTTGAATTATGCCTTGTTTATCAGGTGAAAGATTCGACCATCGAATCCAATAAAACACCGAATCCTCGAATACTTGTCAGGATTTGGTGAATTTGAAGATTCGAGTGGCCCATCTCAAATAAATACCTTTATTGTTCCATTTCATGATATCAACAATATCTAATAATGATTTCTATAAGCTTGAAACAAATTTTGGTACTTTTGAAATGTGTTTTTCAAACATTTCGTGAAAAAAGGGTTTGTGAAAAGTTAATGTTCCTAATCATCATCAATATTAATTGTTTCCAGACACGTTGCCAGGTCACTTTAGCTTTAATCGTTCCCTTTCTTCTCCTCTAATTTGAATATTTTCTGTTATCTGCCCCTCCCATCTCTTTCTTGGTATTTCTTGCAATCTTTTCTTACATACTTTATCCCCTTCATTCTCTTTGGTATCCCTTCTTTTCTGTCCTTATTACAGGGCTTAACTATTGCCTAACAGTTTATTTGTTTATGAATGTTTCAGTTACTTATGAGCAAGAGAGCCCACCCAGACGAATGACACCCCCTCCCTCCCCTGTAAGAAACTCCCATCACCTACACACCCGGTCCATCTTGCAGCGTATCGGTAATGTGGCCCCACCGCCACCTGTCCCCCCTCCCACCACATCTGATGACTCAAAGTCCTCTCAGAGTGAAACAAGCGATGATGAGACTTGGACAAGAAGGAACAAGGCACCGCGCATGCGCATGTATGCTGATGACGAGCAGGTGCGTGTGAATAAGCGCAAGGCTGCAGCTGCTAAAGTTCAGGTAAATATCACCTACAAGATAGTTTTGCTCATTTTTTTTTTTACATGTACATTACTAACCCATTTCTTGATGGGTGTTTAGCACAACGATATATGTAGGCTCGGCAGCCATTTTTCTACTTGTAATCTCTGATTCGACACATATTTTTGCCGCTCACTTATTTTATCATTTATTGTTTTATTGTGGTATTATTATAGCATTTAACTGGTAGCCCCATCTATTTTATATAATATAAATATAAAGACGCCCAATGCCTGTGCCAGGGAATGGGTTAACAAACCACCTTTATGTGCGTCATTGATGTCTTATTTTTATTGAGTTAGAAATCTAATAAGGTCATAAACATAAATTAATCCAAAAACACCCATTGGTCAAAGGTTTAGTTTAAACTCTGATTCCCGTCTAGAGGGATCTGCGAGCTTGTTTTTTTTTTTTTTTTTTTCTTCCCCCGAGTCTAACTCAAGTCAAGTATTTCTAAAAGCTCCCGAGTTTGAGTATATTCATAGTTTTAAAATGTTAAGAGTATATATTTGTTTATGGTAAATGTAATATATTACATCTTTAAAATTTGAGATTAAAAAATATATTAAAACACATGTTCTTAAAATATGAATACCACTTATTTTTATAAATAGTAATTAATTTTGAAAAAAAAAAAAGCTAAGAAATGGAAAATCTGTTTTTAAATTAGAACTAATACATAAAAAAACATGATTTAAAAATAAGAACACCACTCAAATAATAATAAAATAGAAAAAAATAATTAAAATGGTTTCAATACTCATGTCTATAAGGACAATAAAATTACACTAACATTTATAAAAAAAAAAAGTTAATAAAATGAATAATTGCCTAATGGCTTGGAAATGTATAGTAAGATAGTGTAGAAACACTGTACAATAATGTAAAGTAAATAATAGTGAAAGAAGCCAACTTGAAAGGATAGTTGAGTTAGGCCTAGATAGGGACAAACACACTTCTTTCTTTACTTCTTAATACCCGCCTCGGTGGCGTAGTTGGCTAACGCGCCAGTCGTGTTGAGCTCGACCGCCGAGGACGGGGAGATCGAGGTTCGAATCTCGGTCGGGTGAACTGGGGGTGGTTTTTCCTAAATGGTTTTCCACTCTCCTCTCCACGCAAATGCGGGTTCACTTCCTCTAAATTCAACCCTCCCAATTCCTAATCCATTAGAGTAATTAGTACTTAAGCGTATAACCCGAACGGGTAGTAAGACGCGGTGCTAAATATTATTATATAAATACTTCTTAATCTTTTAACACTTTCCACTTCTTCACAGTTGCACATTGTTTTGAATTTTTGGAAATATTCTTGTTTCATTAATGTCTCTTCATATGAAAAATAAATATTTCCAAAAATTCAAAACAGTGCATAACTGTGGAAGTTTGAAGAAGTGGAAAGTGTTAAATAATAATATAATAATATTTAGCACCGCGTCTTACTACCCGTTCGGGTTATACGCTTAAGTACTAATTACTCTAATGGATTAGGAATTGGGAAGGTTGAATTTAGAGGAAGTGAACCCGCATTTGCGTGGAGGGAGAGTGGAAAACCATTTAGGAAAAACCACCCCAGTTCACCCGACCGAGATTTGAACCTCGATCTCCCCGTCCTCGGTGGTCGAGCTCAACACGACTAGCGCGTTAGCCAACTACGCCACCGAGGCGGGTGAAAGTGTTAAACTGTCAGAAAAAATAGAGAAGTATGTTTGTTTATATCTAGGCCTAGCCTAACTATCCTTTCAGGTTGGCTTCCTTCACTATCACTTAATTTGCATTATTGTACAGTGTTTCTACACTGTCTTGTTAAATTTTTTTTTTTATAAAATTGACATTTTACTAAGCTAATATTTCCCCCAAATATGCTTTAGTAACTTAATTTGCCCTATAATAAAATGTGAGAATCATAAAAAGCTAGAAATTTGAAGTGTTTCATATTTTGTTTATTATTCCCTAATGTAATTGTGCAATCACATCTTGTGTTCCAATTCCATTCCTCTACGCCGTTTTATAGGCTCTCGCTAGAAATTATCTTATAGAGAAAATTATTTCAATTCAACTTTTAATGCTAATAAAAGTTGATGTTCATACTTTAAAATTAAAAATAAGATGATTAAAATAATATTTCTAGTAAACAATATGAAATGGAAATTTTTTTTATTTAAATTTTATAAGTTTGGTTAAGTATTTATTGCAATAATTAAGATCAACTTTGATTTCAGACAGGTTAACCAACATAATTCTATAACTAAATAGTAACTTAACTAGTGCTAGTTTTGTAGTTAAACTTATTAATTAATACAAAATTTAAATATCTTAAGTTCATAAACATACAACATAATGCATTCTTGATGTTAAATTTTTAATCTAACAGAAATCAGCTTATTATTTTAGAAAGGGACCAGGTAAAAATAGTAAAAATAATCATTAACTTATTTAGTAATCTATTTAGCTATTTTTATTTTCAATGTATTGTCATGGCACTACAAGTAAACAATTTCAATAAAGGATAACTCAAAATGAACGACAATATTGAATAACTTTACCGGTCAAAGTAGTTGTAAAGTTCTATTACGTTATTAATGTGAAAATTGATATTAATTTAAACAATTCGTTAAGTAACCGAAAGATTTATAAGTGGAAAATGCTGATATTATCTAAATTAAATAGCCTATTCTTACTCTTAGGTTTTAAAAATTGATTATGACATACATCAAGTGAAAGCTCGAAAATGACGAGCCTACAAAACTTTCGATTTCAAGCTTAAATGATGAGCCTACAAAACTTTCGATCTCAAGCTTAAATGACGAGCCTACAAAACTTTCGATCTCAAGCTTAAATGACGAGCCTACAAAACTTTCGATCTCAAGCTTAAATGACGAGCTACAAAACTTTCGATCTCAAGCTTAAAGACGAGCTACAA
This sequence comes from Timema podura, assembly GCA_033556935.1. Taxonomy (NCBI): domain Eukaryota; kingdom Metazoa; phylum Arthropoda; class Insecta; order Phasmatodea; family Timematidae; genus Timema; species Timema podura. The sequence goes on along the minus strand of JAVRXN010000009.1, from coordinate 75,065,890 downwards.
ACTTTCGATCTCAAGCTTAAATGACGAGCCTACAAAACTTTCGATCTCAAGCTTAAATGACGAGCCTACAAAACTTTCGATCTCAAGCTTAAATGACGAGCCTACAAAACTTTCGATCTCAAGCTTAAATGACGAGCCTACAAAACTTCGATCTCAAGCTTAAATGACAGCCTACAAAACTTCGATCTCAAGCTTAATGACGAGCCACAAAACTTCGATCTCAAGCTTAATGAGGCTACAAATTTCGATCTCAAGCTTAAATGACGAGCCTACAAAACTTTCGATCTCAAGCTTAATGATGATTCTACAAAACTTCGATCTCAAGCTTAAATGACTAGGTCAGCTCAAAGCTCGAAATTCAAGTACTCGCAGAGCCCTAATGTCTAGGTTTTGGGTCAAATGCCCTGCTTTGTGTGTTTTTGGTTAAGGAATTTTATTTTTCAACTATAAACTAAGAGGTTGACTCAATGTTTTTTCTTAACATGTTCATAATTATGATTAATAATGTAATATAGGTGATTGGGAAGGAAGTCAACCAGAAAGGGTAGTTGAGACACACCTCATATTTTATCCACACTTCCATCTTCTTTTCACTCTTTTTCCTTACACACAAACACATAATTTTTATTTTTCAGAATTATTTTAATATCATTCAGAAGACTCATATAATATAAAAGGAAAAATTTTCTATTCTTTATAATGTGTTCAACTAGATTTTCATTTTTCAAGAATAGTGAACTTATACAAGGTAAGTGGACTCTCGCGCCAATTGAATTTCTTATGTCCAATCAAAAACATTTGAATCAGGGCTATATTCTGAAAATATTCATCATCATCATCAACTGTTTCTAGCCTGTGGCCGGGTCACTTTAGTAAAATGCCTCCATCTTCCTCCTTTAATTTCTTCCATTCTTCTCCTCTCACTTGAACACTTTCTGTTATCTGCTCCTCCCATCTCTTTCTTGGCCTCTTGCAGTCTTTTTCCTACATACTTCATTTCCAACATTTTCTTTGGCATATTCCCTTTTTCCATCCTCATTATATGCCCATACTATCTCATTCTTGCTTCCTCTATCTCATGTACTCCTTGTACCACCACACTCTCCCGGATAACTTCATTCTGAATCTTGTTTCTCCTTGTGACAGCTAACATGCTCCTCACAAACCTCATTCCCATGGCCTCCACTTTCCTAGTCTCTCTTACATATAATGTCCATGTTTCTGCTGCATATGTAACAATTTGTACAAAGTACGCTCTTTATAATGCTTCCTTACACTTCAAGGGCACTTCTCTTCTCCATAGCAGGTTTCTTACACACCTAGAGAACAACTTTACCTGCTGTCCTCTTCTCATTAAATCCTCTCTACGTCCACCTTTTTCCTCACTCACGCTTTCAAGATGTTAGGGGTGTGTAGGATTCCCGCGGGAAAAAATATTTTCTGTTCCCGACTCGATTGTCAGGAAAAGTTTGGGAATTGATTTTTTCCCCCCATTTTTGAATACCTATCTAAAACATTGTATAATTTAATTTCATCACATTATTATACTCATGATTATTATTTGACATGGGATAGCTATATATTTAAGTTATTTTGGATACTAGCTTTATTTTATATTTCACTTAAAACAAATAAAAATATTTTAAAACAGTCGATAGGCCTATATCAGTGTTTTAAGGTACATAATATTAGCAAATTTAGAAATAATTAGTTTAAAGTTTTACATTTTTAATTCTCGTTCTCATCTCAAGAGTAAGGGATTCTAAAATTTCCGATCTTGTCTCGATGGTTGAGTCTCGTTCCCGACTCGAACCAAAAAAGTCGATATCGCACACCCTTACTTTCTGTACTTTTCTCAGCTCTACTCCATCCAACCTTATAGCCTTATTAGGCCTTATCTTCTTCCTTATCATTACCATCACTTCACACTTTGCCATGCTAAATTTCATTCCACACTCTTTCACTTCCTTATTCCATTCTTGTAGTTGTTCCTGTACTTCCTCTTCCTTCTCTCGCCATACCATCAAGTCATCAGCAAACATTCTTTCCTCCCCGAGTTTTCCTTCTACTTTGTTCATGATCATTTCCATTACCATTAGTAATGGTGAAAGTGCACTCCCCTCCTTAACTCTATTTTTTATAAGAAACCACTCCCTACTTCCAATCTCCGTCTTAACACAAGTTCTGTTATAAAAAAAAATTAACATCAAGAGGCACAAATTCACAGCAAAACAATACTCAAAATGTAGGTCATTGATGTGATTAATACATATGATAAAATATTTAGCTCATTTAAAGACTCAATAAATTGATAAAATAACTTAGGGGATCATCTTGGTAAGTGATAAATTGCTGTGCAGACGTTCAGCTTTAATGCAATATTTAATTATACAATGCATTATTTCAAAATATGGCTCACACCAAATAAATTGGAAGATTCCAACAGGTTTTTTTTTTCTTAACAACTCTATAGTTTGAGTTTTATTTATAGAAAAAAGGTGTGATGAAGATGTACATTATCTAATTTTAAATTACTCTTAGAGCATATTTAAAAAGTTATGGACTTTGGCTTAATGAAAAAAATCTCTAGATTTAGCCTTCCTCTAACAAATACATTCATTTTTTGATAGGCTCACAACAGAAAATTTTAAGATGCTTGAGAACTAGCTACGAGCTTTCCTCTTTACCTTGAAATAAGAATTTTAATCATTTAATTTCCCCTCGTTCTTATTAACATGACAAAGGGTTGTTGCAGGTGAAGGGCAAAAGGGAGTATAAGCTTAGGTGAAATATAGTCATTTTAGAAAAAAGCTTATAATTGTATTTTAGGCTGTGTGGCCTGGCAGTGATGGATACTTTCTCAATAACAATGAGGTGGCCACCTTAACATACTTTTGAAAAATTACTATCGGAAGTTGCTGAAGAAAACTCAATAGAATGTAATAGCTGCTTAGAGAGTTCAAAATGTCTTAAAAAGTTTAATTTAAAAGTATTTCCATGTGCTGTTTTTCTGTATGAAATAATTTAGTAAGTATTTTGTAATGTATATTTGGAAGAAGGTACAGGAAAGGTGAGTATAGAAAATATATAAAAGGGAACAAACACCATATGGCTGTTACATTGAAAAGAACGGTGACAATCGATTTTCTTAAAGAGGCAGCCAAGACCTCAAAAAGTGAAAAGAGGTTTTCCTTAAAGAGATAATATATCAGTAAGTAGTTTATCAATTTACAAATGCCTGTATTTATAGACATGACATGACCTAAATTGAAAGCTTAAATTTACCATTAATATAATACCATATTTTAGAAAAGATTTTTTTTTTCGTTACAAACTAATATAAAAACAATGATCCTTAGAGAGCAAAGTTAATAATTTGTTATTGTTGCTGTTTTATCATTTTATTTTATTTATTTTATGTAAAAATTGTATTATTTATTTTGACAAATAAATTCCTTTGATTACTATACTTCTTAAAACTCATATCATTGGACAAAGGTTTATTTTGTATCCAAAACATGTAACATAACTATTTCGTAAATAATTGTCCTGACAGAATTAGCTTGTCATCAACATTTTTTTATAGAAGTAGCTCAACTCTTACCCAAGAAGAATTTCCATTATGCGCTCTGGAAGTTACTTTTATCAGTAATGGTTTCCAAGCGCTCTCCTAGAAAATGTTGATACATTTCTTTAAACATATAAAAAAAATTAATCATTACTCAAATATCTAGGGAATATTATTGTTACTAACATTTTAATTTATATTTTAGAAATATTTATTGAGCCATTTGTAAGCCTGCTTATTGGGCCAGTGTGAAAACTGGTTAAAACTTTTAACTTTTACTGGAGTTTTGAACATATTATCAACCTCACAAAATTGACCCAGCTTCAGGCAAAGTCATAATGTCGAAACTATAACTTTTTTTTAATTGATTAATATATTTCAAATAGAAATTAAGTTTGGTTTCAATATGATTATTTTTTTGAACTTGGTCATCTTTTTTACCTTGTGATCTTCAAAGATTAATCTTAAACTTTGTTCAACCTAAGAAAACACTTTTTTTTTTATATGTGTATATCTTATACAGGTACACAAAGTAAACTCTCGACATGGCAGCAGTAGAAGTCGTCGATCACCGTCTCAAGAACGAGAGAGAGATCTCAAACCAAGAAGTCGCGAAGATCTGAGGAGTCGACTGGTGCGTGATGGGAAGGGGCGCAATAGGGAGCCTGATCAAGCCGTTAATACTCTTTCGTCTGTATGGACTCGACTCAGGCAACAAGCCAACAATAGAAGTAAGGATTGGGAGGAAAACAGTGGCAGTGGCAGTGAATGGGAGTCTGACCAAAATCGTCAACAGGCTGAGGAATCTGATGAGGATGAGGACTCGGACCCTGTTCGGGCTACAAAGACAGTAAAAGAGTCTGGTTTCACGGGAGTGGACCTTAGGTCTAAACTCAACATGAAGAAATCGATGAAGCAAGTAGCTGTTGACTCTGTGAGACAAAAATCACCCCTCAGAATTGAGATAGATAATGATGAGTATTATCGACTAATCGACAGTGATCAAGAATAGTTTAAATGATATTTAAATTATAAATATAGTTCTTGGTAGACACTAGATGAGAACAACGCCCAACTAACCTATCTGATGGTAAAGCTGTAATCATAAATAACAATCATTTTCACTTTAAAACAAATGTAAAGATATTTAGAAAATTGAAATGCATTGCATATATTTATAAAGTAATTCATTAGTATTTAATAAAAATCAAATTTAAGGGAAACCCCTTAACAATTTACTATTCCATTTGAATTATCTCTTCCGTAGGTGGGCTTTCTTCATTAAAATTACACTTTGAGTTTATTTTTATTATTATTATTTTTATTATTTTTAGCAATTTCAATTATTATAAATCTTTTATAAATTAATATATCTATATTATTATTACTAAGAGCACAGCGTCTTACTACCCCTTCGGGCTATACGCAAATATATCTATAAATTTGTCAACAGGCTTATCCATTTAAATATTTCATTTATTACAAACACCAAAGATTTTTTTTAGTTTGCTGTAAAACTATGAAAACTGCTCTACTAGGATTTTAAGTCAATGGTGCTGTAGCCTGTAAATCTAACCATTTATTCTTTGTAGTAACAAGCCACCTATAACAAACACTCATAAAACAAAAATAATAATTATACAGTAAATCTAAATCCTCTTAAAACGTTGTGTTATGTTCCTGATAAACGCAACTTTATAGAAAACAACTTTATAAAAGTTATGTTTTCCCATAAGAATCAATGTTAAGTGTAGAAGTTATGTTCCAAGGCCCCCCAAAATATTTACAAATACATGTAGTATCATATCATGGAAACAGCTCAGGACAGGAATACATTTAATTTCGTGACGTGGATGGGACTGGCTCATCACTCATAATCTTCTCCCCCTCATGTGTCACCATGGCGGCCATAGGTTGAAAGAATGCATGGATAGTTGGTTGCTTAGCGGCACGTTTCTTTTCTTTATAAATTTCCTGGTAACATGTCAGGCCCTCCATGACAGTCCTGTGAACTCTCGCGCTGCGTTCTACATCAGGGTCTTCATCGGCCAACATCTGAAGTCCTTCTTGAATGCGGTGAAATGCAGTAGCCATGCTCTTCGTAGTAAATGTGCGTGAAGGCTTGTTCTCTTCGCTGTCAGATTCAGGGCTTGTATTTTGGGCCAGCTCTTGTAGTTCCCCGTTACTGAGTTCCTCAATCTCAGCGTCCACCACCTCTTCTATGTCCTCCATTTCCAGATTCTGGAAGCCTGCTTCACGAGCAATGTTGAGGAGGTCTGTGTTTGAACTTGGCACAATCTCTTCAAATCCTTTAAAATCTGTGATACATTCAGGCCATAAATTTCGCCACACCGCGTTGAGGCATGTATGGGAAACCTCTTGCCAAGCCATGGATGTGTTGTTGATGGCGTTAAAGAGATTGTAGCTCCGCCAGTACTCCTTGATACTAGTCTTCTTGTCTTCACCATCTGTAGCTGTGACAAGTTGCTCAAATGTACACCACAAGTAGTACCGCTTGAAAGTGGCAATCACACCTTGGTCCATTGGTTGGATTAGAGCCGTTGTATTGGGAGGGAGGAAAACAATCTTCACATTCTCATCCAAGTCAGGAATGTCATGAGGATGTGAGGGTGAATTATCTATGAGGAGGAGAATTCTGAAATCTAAACTCTCCTTCGTACAGTACCTCTTCCACGCAGGTATTACGTAGACTTTCAACCACTCACAGAACATGGCACCAGTTATCCACGCCTTTTTATTGGCTTGGTAAATAACGGGAAGGTGCTCCTTAGTCTTTCCTTTCAAAGCCCGTGGATTCTCTGATCTGGCAATCAGAAGTGGCTTCATCTTGTAGTCACCAGATGCATTCCCACCTAGCAACAGTGTGACATGATCTTTCGCAGCTTTAAAATCAGGTGCTGTCTTTTCTTCCAGTGAAATGTAAGTTCTAGCAGGCATACATTTCCAAAACAGTCCGGTCTCGTCAACATTAAAAACTTGATTTGGTGAGTATCCACCATCTTCAATGATATTTTGAAGTTCGACAACAAAGGCTTCCGCCAAAATGTTGTCAGAACTTGCAGCTTCACCAGTCACTTTAATATTATGAAAATTATACCGGGGCTTAAAACCATCGAACCAACCTTGGCTGGCACTGAAAGGTTCTTCTTTAGAGCCTTCGTCATCCTTAGGCTTTAACACGTCATGATATAAAGATTTAGCTTTACTCTGAACAATGGCTAAAGTAACTGGGGCACTATGTTGGTTTTGAGATTCAATCCACAATGAAAGCATTTTTTCCATCCTTTCAATGCGCTAGTTTCTTGTACGCCTAACCTTTGTCACACTGAGCCCTGAAAAGTTTTCCACACTGCACTTAATTTTTATGGCATTTTTCCCTATAGTGCGAATAGTAGTTGCAGGTAGGCCCAAAGCTGCAGCAATGTCTACACCGTGCTGACCAGATTCGAGTCGCTATATTACGTCCATTTTAACAGCCAGACTAATTGATCGGCTGTTTTTCTTTGCAATTAAAGTGTCAGATAAATTACATGGACGTTTAGCCGCCATTGCAAACAGATAACAACCACCCCTAACTAAAATAAAAAACAAAACAAATAAACACAAGTTGTGCGAGAACTAAAAATATGTATTAGATATATAATCAAAGTAGGGTAAACACAATTCACACGCAAAATTAAAATGTATTAAATATAAAAAACGCAAAATAAAAGTAAGATAAACAAAATACCCACACGAACTTAGAATATAAAAACTACAAACAAAGTTAAACACAAGATCGAATGCTTGAACAAAACTGCTTAGCGTGCACCATATTAAGTATTGCCAACTCAGTAATGCTGAAAGTCTCTAAATCATGTGCAAAAAGTCTCAATTTTCAAGTAAAATATTCCAAATTTAAAATACTGTAAGCAAACAAAATATATTTTTCCGCGTAAAAATACCTATTTATATTACTATTATTATTATTAACGGGTGGGTTGTTGTTTGGAGGGGGTAGGGGGGTGGGAGAAATTTCTGCCGTGACCTGCATGACTCATAGGCCTATTAGGCCCACACAAACGGGAACCAGGCGGTTGACACTTGGCGCGTATTCAGCTTAAAAACAACGTTGTACCCAATAACGAACGTTATGTAAAAAAAAGGGTCACAGAATATTAACAACGTTGTGACCAAACGACGTTCTAATAGGCAACGTTATAGCAGGACTTACTGTATATATCAATAATAGATTTACAAAACCTAACATAAGTTTGAGTTTTAGATTAAAATCCTTTCAATAATTACTGGGTAGTTTTTTTCCATTTTATCTTTACACAAATGGGAGCACGCATCATCTAAACTACCTTCATAATCCTTACCCCTTAATGTGAGGATGTAGGAGACGCGATAAAAGGTTAGTGTTTTTTTGCGGTTTTTATATCAAACTTTTTTTGGTCAAATTAAATCAAGTATTGCTTCATTAGAAACATAGTAGGTGATATAAACAGTTCTTGGGGTGTCTGTGAAGGGAATTTTTTTACCTCCATTACTGTTTTCTGCCTGTGGTCTGGGTCAATTTTTTATGCAAGCCTTATATTTGACACTACTGGCCTACTAGTCCTGTTGTAGCTTGTGAAGGGAATCCTGAAATTTAATGACAACTTTTTCTCTTCATTTAAAAAGTTTGTCATATAATGCCCTCATGATCAAGACAGATATTTAATAACTGTGATATCACCATGTGAATAAAATTAAATTCTATGTTTGTATCACCCGCCTCAGTGGCGTAGTTAGCTAACGTGCTAGTCGTGTTGAGCTAGACTGTCGAGGACGGGGAGATTGAGGTTCGAATCTCATTCGGGTGAACTGGGGGTGATTTTTCCTAAATGGTTTTTCACTTTCCCTCCATGCAAATGTGGGTTCACTTCCTCTAAATTCAACCCTCCCAATTCCTAACCCATTGGCGTAATTAGTACTTAAGCGTATAACCCAAATGGGTAGTACACTAGTAAAGCAAAATAAAATTAATATGTTTGTATTGAAGCAATGTTTTATTTATTTTAGCCAAAAGAATCTTTTGCTATAAAAATTGCAAAAACACTAGCTTTTTCTCGCAATTCCTACTTACTCGCCTTAAATAAAGCAATTTGATATGTGTGATATATGTGCTCAGATAATATCAGGTCTAGTGGTAAGCTCTCAGACTTCTGTGTTAGGGTTTCAAACCCTGGTCACAGCACAGATTTATCTGATTACCAAACCCTTCCTTCACCTATGGCAGAGTGTATGCCTTCACTTTTTGTGAATGTGTGGAATGCCAGACCCCTATCATGGTTCAGAACCCACGTTAAACTGTAGGTCCCCTCTGCTTTCCACTTTCATTCTCACGTATCATCCTACCATCTGGGGATAATGGAATTCGCCTTAATGGTGTCCCCACCTCAGAAATTAATTCCTCCATACGTCCGGAGAGCAGTGTTAAGATAAGGTCGAATGACTCAGATCTAGAGCATTATCCTGTGAATAATTGTTATGATTATCTTTAATATTAATGAGGATGTGTATTTTAATAGGAAAGAGGGGGAAATATGTATATATAAAAAAAAAGGCATTTATCTATTTATTAACAAGTCCAGTGATGTCATAAAATAATACATAAAATGGGTGATAAAAGAATGGTGGGCTAGCTCAGATTTAAAATGAATACAATACTTGGGTTCACAACTAATCTTTACATTTTACAACAAGAAAATTTACTATCTCAAGGGTAAAACTTAAAATAACAATAATAATGCATAAAATCGAACACGGGAGTCTCTCAAGACCCCTTGGTCATGTTGGGAAAAAATATACTTCTACTGTTTAAGTGGACATATTAAACAAGCAAATATTTAATAAAACAATTTGAAATTCTTAAATATATATACTATATACATTTATAGTCAATTTCCTCAATGAGGTTGGCCGGTGGACGTTAAAACAATAAATACTAAATAAGCTCATTGCATTTTGTTGAAGCCATTACTCTGGAAAAAAGTCTCATTTCCAGAATCAATTTTTGAAACAGAATATTACGTTTAAAAGAAAATTCTACTGTTGGTGTATTAAGTTTAAAATAATATTATTCTTTGGTTTTGGAGCAATAAATTTTAATAGGTGAATGAAGTCTAGTCAAAATTGTAATATAAAACAAAGGATGAATCACAACTAAAATTTAGGTTGATATCACCTCATGTTAATGGAGTCTTTTAGTGTCTTCTACGTTGAAAATGTTAGTGGATCAGACAAACTCACTTATAAGTCATAGCCGTGATCTGGAGGTAATTAAAGCTGTCCTAAGTCGTTGTACCCTCTTTTCCTGTCGTTTGGAACACTTTTTTTTGTGTAATTGGCACTAATAAAACTTGTCATTATCACCATGCTTTATTCCAATGAATTTTTTTTACAAGTCTGTGTCGTTTGGGATCCAAGATGCAAAGCCTCGCTTCTTCTTACCTCTCTCCCCTCCCCCACTGCTAGAGTCCATTTCTTTCCTCCTTGTATAGTGCGGCCATTGTGAGTCTCTTAGAAGACGTTAAAAAAAAAATTACACCTGATCAGTATTGTTTTAAAATGTGAATTGAATATTTGGACAAAACACCGGTAAAAAAATATATTTCTTGATCTGATAAATGTATTGTTATTATTATTAGGTGTTTCTTTCGATGCAATGCAATGTCTGTTGAAAACAATAAGTTTAAAATGAATATATAGAGAATTAATTAAATGTAGTATGACATCTGGCCGCATGGCGTGCTAGTCGCGTCAAAATAAATAAACACTTAAGAATAAATTAAAACTAAATAAAAATATAAACCGACAGAATTAAAATTCTTACAATACTAACTAACTTGTTTATAAAACCCACTTTTCAATTAAGATTAAAAATTGATTGAGTAATGCACATATTCAATCCTTTTGGCTATTACTATCTCATTTATGCATGAATACATGATTATTTATGCATGAATACATGATTATTAATTGATGCTGTCCTATGTTCAAATATTTCTGGTGTGTAAAGTAGTGTAAGTAGACTCATAATTTTGATGGACATAATATATACACCATAACTAGAGCCCCATAAAAATGGTTTTATACTTTGTTAAATTTCATTTTTTAAATCTCACTTTTTGGTGTAATTTCGTGTTCATTCAAAATTACATGTTATCTGAGGTGTTTAAGTATTATTTACATATTAAGACAATGTATACAAAATTAAAATTTACTATTGAAACCTTATATATTTTCTTTAAAATGCTTTGTCAAGTTTGTCTGCATACTTCACAATTTTTTTAGCCTTAAGTTAGCTTATACTACAAGAAAATACTAATCAAATTTCAGCATGGTCAAAATTTATGCTTAATTACTTGTTAATTTCGTTTTTATTTAAAGATTTTTTTGTATAAGCGGTGTTATTTCGTTCTATAGGAGGATTTCATGTAACAAGACAATTTCATTTTATTTTGCTTTTCAAAAACATTGTAAATCATATCTAAAACCTTTTAAAGTAAAAAGTATTTGATTTCATCTTTTTATGGCACTTTTCGCTTTATCGTGTCTCACCATTTTTACGGGGCTTTAACCATAATTATTTAATGGGACTTTAGATATGGCAAAACATATTAAATGTTATTCTAAAATTTAATGAATGTTTGTATAAACATTTGCAATCACACATATATTTTGTCACGAAAATGTTGAATAAATATTTTCGAAAAACATAAAACAAATAATTTTTTTTCCAACTATTTTATTCGACTAAAAATAGTTTTGTTATCATTTTCCTTGTGATTTGACTTAGTTAATGCTCTATGGGTGACTGAGGAAAGAATGGAAGGCATTTAAAGTATAATAATCTAATTATTGCACTTAAGGCTTCTTTCCACTCAAATTTATGTTATTATTTTTAAAAGATCTGAAATAAAAAGTCCTAAGCATGTTATAAGTTTTACATTTGTGAAGAAGAAGAGTGGGAAAGCCATAATAGAAAAAGCACCCTCAATACACACAACTGGGATTGGAACCTCGATCGCACCATGATCGGTAGTTAATCTTTTTGCGAGTGTGACGCTTTGGCCCAATCGACCACCAAATCTTAGCTAAAATTAATAGATTTCATAAAAACATATTTCTCGGGAAGTTTTTCTACTTAAGATTTATTTTTTCCCATTGGTTTGAAACGTTCTCCTTTTATTCGGTCTGCGTTGGGCGTCAATTGAAACGTTACGAAATGTATTGAGATATAATTGTCCCGCGATTGGGAGCCAATTAAAACTATACGGTTGCGTGTTGGGCGCCAATTGAAATGTTCTTGACTTGATTGTGTGATAATTGGTATTTAAAGCCCCATGATTGAGCGCAAATTATAATGATACAGAATTATTATTATGCCCCATGTTTGCTTGGGGCGCCGGTTAAAGTTATACCGTTTAATCAGCTGATAATTGCCCCGTGATCGAGCACTAATTAAAGCGGTACGAATTGTTTGTGAGATAATTTAATAAAATAAATAAAATCTTTAATATTGCACACGATTTATTTAGATCATGGCACTGGTTTATTACAACATTCTGTAGAGTTATGTTACCGGCACTGTGTAGATTTATGTGACTACTCTATATATTCATACGTACAAGCAGCTTGGACCCCTTGGACCTCTCGTGACCAGTGTCAAAACCAACAAATCGAAAGTGTCCTTACGACAGGTGTCGTGAAGGTTAGCTTCCTAATGGGTAGAGGGAGCTAGCGTCACTTGCTTGTTTGGTAAACACTACGAAGTTACTTTTTGAAAGGAAAAATATAAGTTTTAATAGTGCAATCCCTTGACATTATATCTGAAAAGCGAGTGATTCTCCATGGATGAAATATTGAAAGGATATTTTACATATAGCACTTTAAAGAAAATTACTCTTCCCACATTACTTTTTGAATATATGAGAGGGGTCCAAATCAGTATCGTTACAGGTTGAACTGCACTTTGTGTGTGCAAAATAAATTTAGAAAATCCTAGTTAAAATCAAAATTTGCCTTCATTTATTAAAAAGAACCCCAATGGCTATAACCATATGTTGTTTTTAAATGTATCCATCACAAAACGGTGACAGTTTTTCTTTATTGCCTCTTTTAACACTGTGAAATTATTTAAATTCTTACAACTTGATACACATATTTTTAACCTTTGTCAAAAAAAGTGACTTAACTAGGCTCAGCTTTGACCCAAGAGTTTGGTATTCTCTTGGAAGTCCTGCTGAATGCATTGAGGGTAGTGTTTCATATTAATTTACCCTTCTCGCTCTAAGTTAGTAGTTGTTTTTCTTTAAAAAATTCACTTCATTCTGATCTTAAATTAGTGTTGATTACAGAAAGGCTTATAGACAGTAAAACATGTAGTGCTAAAATCACACTTTAATATATTTACTCTGTTTTGTAGAAGATTAAAATAAGCAGTGTAATCAACAGCTGAATTAACACAAGATCATGACTAATTCGATTACTGACAGTTTAAATCTGCCTATTCGAAATTGTTTAAATCATATATGTTGTGGGTTTGTGCTTGTACATTGTTTGATAAGGACTATAAAAATGAAGGCAAAATATAAGTGTGTTGTCGCAGATGGGAAATAACTTTTCTTGTGGAAACAGCCATCACTAGAAATTTCTTTAGATTAAACTAATTAAATTTAGAAAATGACACCTAAACACAGGAATAGAGCGTTGGAGCCACGGTTTACTCTTCAATGTTGTTCCACTTATTTATCCAGAAACTGTCCCACGCTCGGGGCCATTCTTCTCTCATAGTTTAAGCTAGTATATGATGGGCGTGTAAACTTATCAGCTTCTATTGATAAAATTAAATCACAGCCACTGCTGGGTCGGCTTTATGTTGCTGCTGTACCATACTTTAATTTACAGGTTTGTTGATATGCACAAAGAAATTAGCTTTGATCACGATACAGCCATCACTGGATACATCTTTCAATTAAATGGAAGATCGTTGGAAAATGGCACTTGGTTACAAGAGTAAAACATGGTACAGGGAATCCTCCTACAACACATGTTTTTAAAATGTGATTTTGATATAACTCAATCAGCAAAATAAGGATTGTTTCCGAAAACTTAGTCCCGAGACAGTCATGGTGGCTACACACAGGGAAAACCTGGAAAAGTTAGGGAATTTTCGGATGACAGGGAATACAGGGAAATGTCAGGGAATTTAACTAAAAATAAGGAAAAGTCAGGGAATTAAATAATATGTCAAAAAAATCCCATTAATTTCACAACTAAACACTAAAACAAATGTTAATAATACCTAAATAAAATAACATTTTAATTTTTTAAATAACAGATAAAACTGTGTATGTTTAGTAGACACAATTTTTTTTAATGTGAGATCAATAATAAATTAAACAAGTCATCATCCACCATTAAAACTGGAAAAAGTAGTCATGGAAAATTGAAAAATGTTGCCTGGAAAACCTGGAAAAGTCAGGGAATTTTGTAAAATATGTTTTGTAGCCACTCTGACAGTGACAAGTCTCCAAGTGGAGCAATCAATCCAATCTTAACACCTTTTAATATAGTTAATATATTTTTGTATGCCTTTGAAAATGGTGGTGGCTTGGTGAATATAGAATGTAATATTATTACTAGGGTCTTTAAGGTGCATTAATACAAGCATTTATTTTCAAAATCATTGGAGGGGGTGGTATTTATCCTTTCTCAAGTTTTGTTCAAGGTGAGGCAAAAAGAAAAGTCAAATGCAAAGGAAGAAGGGTGAAGGAAGTTTTTTTCCCTTCATTGAGAATTCTTGTTATAGAATGTAAGAAATTAAATAATCCTAGCACAGTTAAAAATGTATAAACAGTGGGTTTTCCCCCCACACTATAGGAAAAAGTTATCAATGGGCCTGGCTAGTTAAAATTTTTGCTATCAATTTTAATATATTGTGGCATAAGTTTTAATAAACTTTCAAAAGGAGACCATGATGAGACCTTAGATCAGTCAGTAGTGTGTTTTTCTATTGAGCTAAGGGTCCCGGATTCGATTCCTGGCATGGCCGAAAACTTTATCATGGGTGAAACGTGGGTTTACCCTTTCACAGTGATGAATTAACAACCAGGGACTGGATGTTGCGCCTGTCCTAGTCTTAGGGCCAGTTTCATAGTCAGATTTAGTATGCCTCAAGTGCGGCGCTATACTAAATACAAGAAGTCACCTACCTGAAATTGAATGGCCATTTTGGTCTAGGTAGGTGTCGTCTAGTATTTAGTATCGACTCGCACTTTAGGCGTACTAAATCTGACTATGAAACTGGCCCTTAAGGCAGATTATAAGGCATATGAAGCTACGACAGGCCTAGCCAGCCAGTAGTGGAAAAATATGACTTGAATAAAAAACTGACCCAACCACAGGCTGAAAACAGTAATGGATGTAAAAAATCACGCTAGGAGATTTTGTTAGGAGGAAAGCAATCTTCTGTAGACAGAATATGCTAATTATTAAAAATTTATGCTGCCAATTTTTATGCTCACCTATCAGTGCAATATATAATAATTGAAAGCTACATCTTCAGAAAAATCAGTTGGGCTAGTGCCTTATTTAATATTCACCAAGATTTGGTAGTTTTTTTCTATTGTGGTTATCTTTAAAGAAAGTTGTTTGTTTTTTAATTACTGCCATTAGAATGTATTTATTATTTGTATGTTCATTGTTCAGACAAAATTTATTTAGAGTGTGTTTAGAATATTACCAAGATTTGGCAATTTTTTTCTATGCTCGTTATTCTTAATAAAGCTGTATTTTTTATTATTAACTGCCAGTAAATTAGATTTATTTTGGTATGTTCAAACAAAATTTATTTATATCTTAAAATATGATTTAAATTTACCTGGTGTATTTGTTGTGTACTTTTTTTTTATGTAAATAATAAAGAACTAAACATTTCTGGCTTTTGTTGAAAATTTCTTAAAGTTTTTGCTTGCTTACCACTAATAAAATCAATATAGATATACTAAACTATAACTATCCCTAAATTAATTTGAAAGTCTTGATAGTGCATCACTTTTAGGACTAAAGTAGTTTGTTATCTGTCATCATTACATGGTATAGATATGGTTAACACAAAATCTTTGGATATCTTGAAATGTGGAATATTAGAGGATTCCCAAATTTTTTAAATTTAAAAATAAAATTACCATAATTTTATTGTTTTTAAGGTGTAAATAATATGTGGCATATTCTTTAAAAAAAAAACACTTCTTGCGATCCTTTCTGTTTACACGCATATGAACTAAGCATGATATGTAAGGGGTAGGAAAGGTTGAATTTAAAAGAAGTGTATTCACATTTGCATGGAATGAGAGTGGAAAACCATATAGGGAAAATCTCCCTCAATACACCCAACTAGGATTCAAACCTGGATCTCCTCGTTATGGCGGTCCAGTCTATTGTGAAAGTGATGACACCTAAGATCAGGGATGGCAAAATTGTGGCAAGTGGGCATACAAACACGATTTGGCTGGCACACCGACATGAAAAAATCCACTAAATTAAATTTTGCCCAACGTGGTACAAAAAAATCACCCTTGACAAACACCTCTGAATAGTGGATTCTTCTTTATAGATTCTTTATACTTCATAGATTCTTACAGTGAAACAATTTCCCAATAACAGACTTTCTCAACGGTTATGGATACTGCTAGATACTTATTTATGCATAAAAATCTCTAAATGCTGGACAAAACTTTAAAACATCAGTCCATATTCAATATTTTTACGGTGGGAATGTCAAGAATGCCATTGTCTCAGGTTAAGTGTGAGCAGTCCCACCTTCCCCCTCTAGGAAAAGTTTATAAAATAGCCTATGTAGTGGTGACTACCCCTTCCAAGGGTTGTTTGTCCCTGCAGTTTAGTCTGTGCTTGTGCGTACAACACAGTATAGAAGGTCTATGTTTACAGTTTATTTTATTTTATTATTATTCTGTATATTATGCAATCAGTACATTAATTAGATTGTTGAATTTGATATCCACAGTATATAGGTTCATATAGATTAAACTTTGTTCAAACAGTTTTTTTGGTTTTTTCAAATAGTGAACACTTCTTAGTAATGGACTTTTTTTTATCCCAAAAGGTGTCCACTGCTAAGAAATTTTACTTTATAATTTTTTGAAATCAATAAAATTTCAACACTCAAATGTCATGTCTCAAATGTTATTAAGTCAACAGTTAGAAATCATCTTGGCGCTTACTTAAGTGCATCTTGTGTACTGTTGAAGACAACAAGCTATGAACCAAACACAAATATTTTGGATAGCAAAATACAACATGTTTCAAACCAATATGGAAAAAATTATGTAAGTTTTTGATTTTAACATATGCGGGTAAATCAAGTTATTGGATTTTTCACCAGAAGTGCTATTTTCAATGTTTTTACTTTATGTTTTTAAATTAATATTGTCTAAGGCAATCGCTTTTAAAATTGAATAATTTGTTCTTGTTTAAAATTCAGGCATTATTAAAATATTTACAATATAAAATATATTGGTTTGAACTAGCCATTACATTTCATAATACTCAAATTTATTTTGGTTTGAACTAGCCATTACATTTCATAATACTCAAATTTATTTTTAATATCTATTAAAAATCTAAATAATAGGTGGCACACCAGACTAGTCTTTAAGTGGCTAACTGGTTGGAAAATTTCACCATCCCTTCAGACCATGAGTGTAAAACTCTTATGATCAAAAAGGCCACCATATTCAAGTAAAAAAAAAACTCACTTTCATAATCTTTATTATTACAAAAATAAACTTTAGCTTAAATAATATTTTAAGACTCAGTCTCTTTTTTCACAGAAATTTGATTTTTTTTTTTCAGTAAGGATGTGTT
The DNA here is from genome assembly GCA_033556935.1 of Timema podura. Taxonomy (NCBI): domain Eukaryota; kingdom Metazoa; phylum Arthropoda; class Insecta; order Phasmatodea; family Timematidae; genus Timema; species Timema podura. The sequence goes on along the minus strand of JAVRXN010000009.1, from coordinate 75,048,384 downwards.
AGTCACTTTCATAATTGGTGACAAATGCGTGTCCAAAATCATAATATCTCTGGTGTTTGCTAATTTTATCAAGAGAAAACAATTACTGTTCGCAAAATGTTATGAGGTCAAACATTGAACATTTGGCTAGCAAATTTAACAACTTTTGGGGATAAATCTATGGAGTAAAAATAGGGTACACCAATCTCACTTAAACCAAGAAAATCAATCTACTCTCTTGACCTGAAGAATCTATCTGTGACAGGAAAGCTTGTCCTTAAATATGTGTTTGTGTGTTTTTTTAGTGTTCTATCTAAACAATTTCCATTCTAGCTCACTAAGGGCCAGTTTCATAGTCAGATTTAGTACGCCTCAAGTGCGGCGCTATACTAAATACAAGACGTCACCTACCTGAAATTAAATGGAATGGGCCAGTTTTGCATATGAAACTGGCCCATTCCATTCAATTGCAGGTAGGTGTCGTCTTGTATTTAGTATCGACTCGCACTTGAGGTGTACTAAATCTGATTATGAAACTGGCCCTAAGGTAAGTGTTCTGGCTACCCCTCCTAATTTGTATTTATTTATTTGAGGTATTTAACTTGCACTTTCTGAATCGACATATTATATCAGCACACGAGAACTTCTATGAGTGAGAACAAAAGGACCTACCAATTTTGCCAGGAAAGGTATTTTCATATACCTTCCAGGGTTATTTTAAACACCACATTCCACATGGGACCGATGGCTTTACTTCCCCTTAGAAGGAAGTAGTGCCTAAGATTGTTATCGCTCAAGAAAAATCTGTCAACCCTGGCTGGGTATGAACCCACAAACATCGGGTCCTGAGGAGACCACTTGACCCCAAGGCCACTGAGGTCGAGCTTCCTAATTTTAACCATGATTTAGCCTAGGGTTCTTCCAAATTACCTAAAATACCAAAGGGTGTATTTAACCTCCTACACATAATGACTTTTTTAATATTAAAAATTGGTACCTGTGCTAATGGTCAAGTTGTTAAGGTAATAGACTTGCACTGCATGAGGATACTGTTGAGAAACACAATTAGGTACATTGGGTTAGTTTTCCCAGTTATAATTATAATTGTAAAACCTCTCCCTTACACATGCCTTAATGCCTTTTAGACCACTAAGCCAGATACCTGCTTCGGTGTTTGAATCTTGATTGGGTGTATCGAGGATGTTTTTTTCTAAATGGTTTCCTTCCTCTATGCAATTGCGGCTATATTTCCACTAAATTATAGCTTCCTTGTACCTACAAGATTAGCATAGTTAATATGTATGTGTATAACCCAAATAAGCCGGTAGGTGCACGGGAAGAAAATTAAACTGGTTGGAGTTACATAATGAGCAACAAAACGTCAACTCATGAAATAAAAGTGGAAAAATATTTTAGTCATATATAAGACTAATTGGGCAATTACTTTTTTTATGTTTTCAATCACAATAGCACTCAAATATTTATAGCATTCATAAAATTGATGGAACCACACATAAGTACCAAGATAAGCTGTTCAAATAAAGTTATTTATCTCGAGCTTACATTGTGGTCCAGACCAATAAACTTTATTGTCGAATGTTATAGATATAATTTTTTAAGATAAAGAATTGACACATGGATACTAAATGATTTTTCTCACGTCTAAACACTTATTGTAGAAAGTAATATTTTATCACATGCTTGCATAAAGTATTATAATTTATTAAGCTAAAGAGATAGAATATAACTAATGTTAAATGCCTACAGATTTTTACCAAACTTGGCACACATATGGTATAACCTTTGTATATCATATGTACCAAATGTCACTGCCATAAGACCCAAATACCCTTAAGAAATTTCTGTTTAACTTGATTGAAGACACAATTTATAATATAAACTAAAGCATTAAACTTCAATGATACTTGTTTTTAAAAAAGTATATAAAATATAATTATTGCAAACGTAAAAAGGCCTGCACGATTTGCAGTGACCAAACTAGTTTTGTGTGTGTGTGTGTGTGTGTGTGTGTGTGTGTGTGTGCAGTGTGTGTGTGTGTACTGCTTATTTAGGTAGGGGGAAGGTAAATTTTAAAGGAAGTCCAAATTTGCATGGAAGGAGAGGGGAAGCAATTTAATAAAAAATACCCTTTGGACACCATACAAAGATTTGAACTATGGTCTCTCCGTCATTGACAGTACAGTCTATTGTGAACATTACACCCTAAACCATTTGACCCCTAAAGTTATTACTTTCTATTTCTACAGTGATGATTATTATATTTTTATCTAAAATTGCACTAATCATAATTGGATAATTTAATTACTTGAACAAAACATTAATACTTCAAATAAAGGTTGAAAAATTACACCTCGGCACAAGGATTGAACTAGGAACCCTTGTCTTGCTTTGCAAAGGCTCTGGCCCAGTATTGCATCGGTGCCCATCAGCAGTGGTACTCACAAAAAAATTTCCAGGGGGTATGAATATATTCACCCACATACCTGGAGAAACTTCTGCGGACACCGGCACTGTAAAGATACTAAAAATAGAGAAATTAAATGGTCACCGAACACAACTAGTAAACTTATAAAAATAAAATTTAATTCTATTCATAACTCTAAAAATAATTTGGTACTATAAATTTGACCCTAAATTAGGAAATTTTGTGACCTTATTTTAAAAACTCTCATATCTTATTCATTGTAATACACTATATAATGATAAAATAAGCTCACTTTTTTTTTTAGGAAGGAAGCCCTAGGAAGGTAAATAGATATGGGAAGATTGTTATTTTAGTGAGGTAAAATAAAAATTTTGAAAGGATTTAATTTATTACAATATTATAAGTTGAACTAATCTCGCAACATTACCTAAAAACACTACTTATTTAAATAGAAACTGAAGGCATCTAATGTCATTACCAAAATGATTGTAACTTTTTCTACAAAAGCAGTTTTGTTTGAGTTGATTTTCTCCCTGTGCATACTAAAAGATTAAAAAATGTTAACAAGGCTTTTTCATAAAAGAAGACAAAATTCCAGAGGGGGAGTGAGGTAGGAATCCCCTCCCGTTACTGCGAGTGCCCATGCACTATTACAATATGAGATCATTAACTATTAGAACTTATAAGAGAAATTCTTATTTTAGATGTAGCTTTAAAACAATTGTTATAAATGACTTAAGCTAAGGTTTAGGGATGAGGAGCGTAATTTTAGGTTTGCTACACATGCATTAGCTTGTAAAGGATTAAAGAGAGTTGGGAAAACCACCTTCAATACATTTGACCTAGATTCCAAACATTGCCACCAAAATCTTGAGTCTGGGGGGGGGGCATAAATATTCTTTCAAAACAGAAGAGTATGTGTGGGCCAAGTTTGTCCAAATTCCATAGAATTATTCATCAAATTTTGATACTTTTATTATTTGTTAAAGGTAATTAATTTTTAATACAACTAGTTTATATTGACCCGCTTCACTGGCCAAATGGTCTAAGGCATCACTTTTGTTTTTTTTAGACTGGCCTTCAGAGTACGGAGAGATCGGCATTAGAATCCAGGTTAGGTTTCCCACTCTCCATCTACATAAATGCAGAAAGATTACCTTTAAAATGCTTCCTTTCTCAAATTTACCCTATTAGAGTAATTATCACATATACATATAACCTGAGCCGGTAGTAGGATGCACTGTTAAAAAAAACTATCGTATTGTGGTTTATAAAAAATATAAAAGAATACTTTATTTCCTATCCTAACTAACTATGATTAATAATACTAATGAGTTACATCCTTAACTGTGAGTGAGACATAGTGAGTAAAAAAGTTTCAACATATTAGTGCTTTTTGCCATCATATTTTTGTGTAAGATTTTAGTATACTATAATTTAATGCAACTGTTAGTTAATTTTGAAGAGGTGGTTACTGTCTCCTATTTTACAAGAGCTTCCCCAGTGAATTTTTTTTTCTTCAGATAAACTGGTTGGGATTGCAAAAACTACTGTATGTTTACAAAAATGCCTAATTTGATATTTATTTTCATGCTTTTCTTTTTATGATTTGTAATGCTTTTCTATTTGTTTTGCATTTGAGTTGGCTTTTGGTAATGTTGACATTTAGAGGCGGACATTAAGGCTGACCTCCAAATGGCATCTAGTGGTATTCAATGTTTAAAAAAATTCCATGGCAAACACCTTAAACTGCCATCACTGAAAAAGATTTTATTTTGAGAAAGGTGGCAACTATAGTGTTGAATGTAATTCTTGATAAACTTTCACCTTTTCTTCTAGTGCTGTCATATTCAACTTTTTATAAATCTACCAGTCTGAGCCCTTAACTCAGTCATTAGCATGTCTGTCTAGTGTCTAAGATTCAATTCCTGGCATGGCCACAAAATTTACCATTGGTAAAATGTGGGTTTCCCCTTTCACAGTGATTAATTAATGGCCAGGGGCTGGATGTTGTGTCAAGTCAGAAAGTGCACGTTAAATACCTGAAGTATAAATTTACCATAGACACAATAAAGTTATGCATACATTCTCATTTAGATGACTTATAGAATTAATTCTGTTATATAATTTGTGTTATTTATTTGATATAATATTACTTTTCTTTTTTTAATTTTGTGTGAAAACTGGATTGCTTTGTTGCTAGCGATTTCTACAGCAGCTAACTAAGTCATTATTATAGTGTTTGTAATAGTTAGGTTGAATTTACTATTTTACAAATCCAAATCTCTAATTTACCTTCGAATCTCAAATCTGAATCCAAATCTTTGAAAAAACTATGAATATAAGAGGAAATATAAATCTAATTTAAAATAGAAACAGTAACTAAATATTAACATTCTTTCTTCCATTCATTATAACATTAATATATTCATTTAAGTGTTAAAATACTGGTCTGGGGCCTGGTTGTAAAGTTCATTCAATAATAATTGATTCTGAACCACCAATAAGCTGTATTAGAGCTTTAAAATAAATTTTACATGAAAAATTGGGAGTAAAAAAAATTGTTTTTTAAGGATTCGAGTCTCGAATCTGAGATTTTCTCGAATCCTCAATATCTTGAATATCCTTAAAGATTCGGGGAATTTGAGGATTCATCTTTAATTTAAAGTTATATTTGAAACATTGCAAATGTGGAACCTAGAAATTATTATTTAATTTATTTGAGATTTTTAACATGCACAATTTTCGGTCCCAGATTTATCTAATTGCCAAACCCTTCCTTCACCTCTGACAAGACGTGTATTAACCACAACTTGTGAAAGTGTGGAATGCCAGGCCTCCACCGTCGTTCGGATCCTACGTTAAACGATAGGTCCTCCATTTCATCTCACAATCACCCTACCATTACACATTAGTGTAAGTGTGTATAACCCGAAAGGGTAGTAAGACGCGGGGCTAATAATAATTTAACGTGCGCTTTCTGAACCGACTGATTATATCAGCACATGACTTATAAATTAACTTAAATTTAGAAAAGACACAACATCCAGCCCCCAACTATTATTAATTCATTACTGTAAAAGGGGAAACCTACATTTCACCACTGATCAATTTTACGGCCATGCTGAGAATTGGGAGCGGGACTCTTATCTCAGTAGACAAACTCGCTACCGACTGAGTCATGTTGTTGGACTAGAAATTATTAGAATATATTATTATTATATTATTATTATTTAGCACCGCGTCTTACTACCCGTTCGGGTTATACGCTTAAGTACTAATTACACTAATGTATTAGGAATTGGGAAGGTTGAATTTAGAGGAAGTGAACCCGCATTTTCGTGGAGGGAGAGTGGAAAACCATTTAGGAAAAACCACCCCCAGTTCACCCGACCGAGATTCGAACCTCGATCTCCCCGTCCTCGGTGGTCGGCTCAACACGACTGGCGCGTTAGCCAACTACACCACCGAGGCGGGTTTATTAGAATATATTCATTCTTTAACATCACCTAACATCATGCACAAAACGACTTTTGAACTCATTCATTTTTTGAAAGTGTTATATGGAAATATGGAAAAACAATGGTTTACCATGAATAAATGGACTATTGATTAGTAAAATCACGTGTTACAATTCAAACCCAATCCTTATCTTGATATTCAATAAGTAAGAGTACTTAAAAACAAATTATTAACAATGCACAAATTAACTTTTGAACTTGGTTCATTTCTGTTCCATTAGGCAACTGATTAAAAAAAATATTACGTTGAGTGTTTACCTTATTTTATAAAAAGAAACTGATTTAATGCACAAATCAACTTTTAGACTCGTGAAAAGCAGAGCATTCTTTACAATCAAGATAATTTCTGATAAACCCTGAATGTACTAAGGTTTATAAAACCCATTTGTGGTTGAAGTGTTGCACAAATCAACTTTTGAACCTCTGACAAGTGTTTTAATAGTGATAGTCAAAATTCAATATAGATAACATTTAATATTTGAAGTTTTAAAGTAGTCTGATAGATAACATTATTGTAACAACTTTTAAAGTAGTCTGATCCCGAGTAAATTTTGTTTCTTAAAAAAAATGCTATTATTAATGTGGCATCATCCACTTCAGTGGCTGAACAATCTAAGGGTCACTCTCGTGGTCTGGTCTTCTGATGACGGGGAGATCGGGGTTCAAATCCTGGTCGGGTCTACTTAGGGTGGGTTTTTTCCTAATTGGGTTTTTAAATTTCCTTTCGCACAAATGCGAGTACATTATCTCTAAACTACTTCCTTCCTCATTACTATTCCATTAGAGTAATTACCATATGTGTGTATATCTTTAAACAGGTAATAAGATGTGATAAAAATATATTATTTCAGTTTGTGTATGATTTCTGAAAATAGCTTGAAGCTTCAACAAACATGATTTTTGTTGAATATAATATTCATACGACAACAGGATTTCCCTAATATTTTGTGTCACATTTTGTACATTTATACTGTGAGAGATTCAAGCTGGTTTTCTGTATAAGCTACATTTTGAATTAAATTGAAATTAATTTACTAAGGATAAAGGACCTGTCTACAAATAATGTTCGAATTCTAGATACTTCACTGATTGGTCTATGCAACTTTTTTTTTCTGGTGCAACAGAATGTACAGTTTATTTTTCAACCTATTTTTATTGTGTCATTATAAAAAGGTCAAAACTAAGAAAATGTATTGAACAAAATTAATAATATTTTACTTTGTTACTGTCATCAGGTTTGTATTTGGGCAGATGCAGGCATTTTTGAAAACATTTAAACTATTATTTAATTATATAATCTAAAATCTAACCTCACCATATTAAAAATGACTTTCTTGCTCCTTTACCCAAAAATTGAAGCCATTTACTTATAATTCGGAATTTGGGAGGTAGCAGGCTTACCTTGCTTGCATGGTTCCATTATGGTATAGCCTATATGATAGGACCTAAGTGTTTTTGTAGGGACTGAATTTTGCCTTTTCTTTTCCTCGATCATAACACATAGGCAGATGAGATATTTATGCATTTAATTCTATTGCAAGTACAATATATTAATTTTATAGGGCTTATAATGGCCCTTCTGTTGGTTTTTGCCGACTTTATGAATAAGAGCCTTAAAGCACATAATTTAACTTTGGCTTCTTTCTCTTTTTCCTACGGTACAGTATGGATTTTCTGCTGAAAGAGAGAGTCCAATTTCTTGGAAATTGTAAGTTGCAGTATACTTATTTGGAGGTTTTATAATCAACTCCTTGTTAAATAGCGTCCAATGAAATTGGGTGAAGGACAAGTTTAATACCTAGTACAAACTTAGGAAACATTGTTTGCCAACATGTTGCCCTTGTTTTAGAAACAGTTGGGCAACCTTTTTTCATGTTACCTTTGTGTTTCCCGGCGTGGAAAACATGTTTCTCGTGATCCATTTCAAATGGGTTATAAGAAACAACGTTGGCCAACATTTCTGACAACAAGCAACGTGGGCTAGTAGGTGCGATTGCTGATCTAAATAATGTGTCTCTTTTCACTATCCTGGGACCAACTATTTGTAAAATAACTTAAAAATCTGTAGGAGACATGCGACTGAAGTTCCTAAAACCACTGCCGTCTTCATTCTTCAGTTCTGTCAGAAGCTTATTTGTATACAGTCGTATGAACCATTTTGAAGCACTATATTGGTACTCACACTCCTGTATCGATCAGTATTGAAAGAAACAACTTTTTTGTTAATTTCACTCATGCTGGGAGTCTGGGACTAAATATTTACTAGGGTGGACTTTGGAGGAACAGGAAGAACAAATGACACTGTGATTGGTGACCAGTCTATTACCCCTTCCTTTATCAATGACACGGTCATAAAAAACTAAACAAAATAATCTTTTGTAGAACATAATGAACTCAGTCACCTCAAGGATGTCCCAAGCAGCCGAAACATAAAAGGGCGTCCTTTATTCTATTGTTTGTCAATAGTTAATAATCCATCTTGATAGAGTATATAAACAAAGAGTAGTTAATAGATCACACCTCCCAGAAGTGAATTATGGAGTTTTTTTTAAGAAGTTGTAAAGATATTAAAAACCATTATAATTTTCAGCTTAACTAAATATGTAAATACAATTAAGATGTAAAAGCTGAAATTATTATTACTAGATAAAAAAATCTTTTTTCAGATTAAAATTTTGATACCGATACTTTTCTTTCGATACTAGCACAGTATTGATATTTGTCTTTAGATAGTTTCAATGAGTGCAGTATCGATACTTTTCTCTTCAATATCACATTCCTAGTCACCCACCCCATTTTCTTCTTTTCTGTCTTCTTGAAAGCTCATAACTACATACAAAGCATAAGCCATAACAGCACCTCCTCAACAGACATCTTTTCACTCAACTGAACTCTGTATGGGAAACAAATGTTTCATCATTGTAGTCTGGACGCGAAACAATGTTTCCAAGTGCGTACTAAGCTTTAGATATCTTAGGAGGAAACAGCATGCAATTACAGGAGAAACGTTCAACTGCTTCAGAAACCGCAAAATTAGAAACTTTTCTCCCTTGAGATTGTGTTTAGTGGAACTCATCTTTTCAAATCATAAAAAAAAACTGAAAATAGAACCCATTTCATTACCGAAAATCTAGTGCTTTTTTTTTCCTTAAATGCCTATTCTGGTGCCTAAGAATCTGCTCCCTAGGTAAGACTGCTTGCTACCTTTCAGGGTAAACAGAGTGTACCTTCCTTGTTTCAAGGTAGGAAAAGAAAAAATATATTAAAATATAAAAGGAAAAAAAATAAATCCTAATGCAATTATGGCAATCAAATAAATTTTAAAAAATAAAAATTTGAAACAAGACATCTAGTGCATAGCAACAAACTGAGTTCACTAACAGATGGAATCCATATACAAAATAATATACATTGTATAGAAACATTAAGGGGGGAGCGGAGAGCCCATCACATTTCACCAAAGAGCATACATAAAATAATATACTCTGTTACAAAAACATTATTGGTTCTGTGCATTTTCAACTTATTTCCTGTGGTTCTATTTTATATATTTGCTTCTGACTCAGAAAACATTGACTTTATAAAATATATGTTTTTAAATAAAAGTTGTTTAACTTTAAGAATCTTACAACTTTCTGATGATTTATTTCATACCTCATAGAGTTGTGAATATTATTATTATTATTTATTATTAGCACCGCGTCTTACTACCCGTTCGGGTTATACGCACTTACGCTAATGTGCTAGGGTGATTGTGAGATGAAATGGAGGACCTACAGTTTAACGTGGAATCCGAACCACGTAGAGGCCTGGCATTTCTCACATTCACAAGTTATGATTAATACACATCTTGTCAGAGGTGAAGGAAGGGTTTGGCAATCAGATAAATCTGTGCCGGGACCGAGGATTGAACCCCGGACCCTCAGCACAGAAGTCTGACACCTTACCCCTAGACCACCAGGTCACCGTGAATATATTAAAATGGAAAATAACCGCTTATGTAAAGTACCCACCAAGTTATTTGTATGGGAAAATGGGATGTGTTATTTTATTTGTTATGTTAAACAGTGCTTGAATACCAATTTTAATCAAAATCATTAAAGCCAATTTTGAGAAAATCACTTTTTACTCTTTTCACCCTTTAGTAAACCACCCTTGATTGGAATTAGAACTTAACCTATTATATAGATAATTCCAAAAACTCCTTTGGAGAACCTTATAAAAAAAGACCTAGATACTTAAGTTTTAGCCCGATTGGTAAAATGGTTTAGGCTTCAGTCTTGAATATTAGACAAGCAACAATTGATTGCAGATGGCCTGAAAAAAAAAAAAATAGGAGAAACAGAATTAGAATAAGCATGATACTGCTATTGAATTTTGTAATTGAAACAAGATTTTAAAAAGATACATTTTTTTTAAATTGGCTTAGTATTAAAAATATTTTTTTGATTTGACCCAGGTATGATTTAAGATTATCGAATGTTTTCATCAAGTAGCCACATATTTGAGTGCACAAATATCTGCATATTTTGACGGACTTTGCATACTGATGTGCAATAGTAGCTTCTAGCTCATTGAAGAAAGCAACGGGGAACTACCTCGCTCATTTCCCTAGTAGCCTCTTCAGTGCTGCCAAGGCTTTACAGCTGACAGTAGGATCCAACCAACCTTTGGGTTGAGTACATTCATAAATCACACATTTCTTTCAACAAAATAGGTAGGAACAAACAATACACTGAAACCTAGTTAATCTACAAAAATGTCATCTAAGAAGTCAGTATTATACCAACAAATAGTTGTTCACAGATAAAATATTTACCCGCAAATATGCATAGCTAACCTTCATAAATACTATGTTGTTTTTGTATTAATCTTTAAGTATCCTAATGAAATTCACTAATCAACAATTTTTGATGATTTGAAGCAGTGGAACTTCTGTAATTTCTGATAAATTCGCTCAGAATATTTTGCATCATTGACAACACTTCTTTAGTATAAAAAATACATTTATTTTGGATATTAATTTTAGAAATGATGCCTCACATTGACAAAACTGTTCTAACTCATAATATAAATTATCAAATGGGATCGCATTAAGCATTTTATAGTTATTATAAAAGGTATAACTAGGAACTCTACATATTTATAGAATATAAATATTTCAAATGCCAATTTATTTATAGTACTTAAAAGTCTCACTCCTCTTCTATGTTATGCCTTTTTTTTAATTCATGTTAAGAGAATCCATATGAATATTTCAATGCCAAATATTCCTCTTCTAACTTCAGAAGTCACAGTATCTAAGTTGTCACTCTCGTAATTGGTTGGCTTTATTGCCAAAGATGAGCTCGGAGCTTGAATCTCGATTGGATGTAATGCGAATAGTTTTTTAGAAATGGTTTCCTTCACACAAATGTGAGTACATTTTTCTAAATTATACCTTCCCCATCCCTAAAACATTAGTGTATTTATTATATAGGTATGGGTTAATGATTTTAAATATTTAGGAACAATTTTAACTAGCAATAACATTAGATTGGAAATTAGCAAAAGAAACCAGTCGGGAAATGAATTTTATTACTCGGTCAGTAAGTTGTTGACATCTCATCTGCTGTCAAGGAATGTAAAGCTCAAAATATACAAATAGTTTTACCATTTGTATATGATTGTGAAACATGGTCTTTTTTTTTTTTACATTATGAAAACAATTTTTACTGTGTTTGATAACATGGTGCTTCGGAAGATATTTGGTCTAAAAAAGGATAAATATATTGGGAAGTGGAGGAGATTACATAATGATGACTAGAATCGTGTTCAAGGTATTGATTAGCAAACCCAATGGGGCAGAGACCATTGGGAAGACATAGACAGGAGGATAGCATCAGAATGGACATGAAAGCGCTAGGGTGTAATGAGGTGGATTGGCTGGAATTAACTCAAGGTACAGATAGGTGGCATACTTTTGTAAATGTGGCAATGAACTTTAGAGCTCCTCATGCCATAGAGAAGGTAATCAATAGGTATAACCCTAACAATTTATTAAACTCGACGAGAAAAAAAATCAAATCTAATACACTAACTAAATTCTTAGTGATTTACAAAGGTAGTTTTTGTGCAAAAATTATTTTCTGTGCACACCAATTTAAAGCTCGTTGCAAATGTAGTTTTATTAGCTTGTATAGTATATATTTTATCTATTTGAAGTAGCTATTTAATTTGCACTTTTTAGTCTGACTTAATTATATCAACACACAACTTATAAACTGAAGTCTAGAACACACACACACAACCCAGTCTTTAATTCACTACTGTGAAAGGGGAAAGCCACATTTCACAAATGATAAATTTTTCGGACATGTTGGAAATAGAACCTGGGACACAGCTCAGTAGCCCAGTTCAAAGATTGATTTATTTCATGAGTTTCGTGTTGAGTCAGACCACTGAGGACGGGGAGATCGAGGTTCGAATCTCGGTCGGGTGAACTGGGGGTGGTTTTTCCTAAATGGTTTTCCACTCTCCCTCCACGCAAATGCGGGTTCACTTCCTCTAAGTTAAACCTTCCCATTTCCTAATCCATTAGTCTAATTAGTACTTTAGCGTATAACCCGAACGGGTAGTAAGACGCGGTGCTAAAATTAATTAATTAATTATTTCATGAGTTATCAAAATAAGTGTTTTCTTCATATTTTTTTGTAACCTCCGTTTACCCAGCTTGGTTCCATTATAGTGTAGCTTCTATGAGAGAACTTATATCTTGACTGATCTCTCTTTCAAGGTAAATGGAGTGTACTTTGAATTTTTATTGGATTTGTAAGGATTGGAATAATTAATAGTTTAACATATTTAAATTATTTATTTATTATAATATCAAAAAATATTTATATGGCCGCAAATTAATACCAATATTTCATTTAAAATACATTTACTAAAAAACCACAGTATTGTAACCTAACACTCTAAACAAACCCTTTTTTTTCATATAATATATGCATCAACATAATTTTAAACTAAAACTAGGAACATCACAATTATAAATATATAAAAAAGTTTATTTCGTAATAATGGGTTCTACAACATTATTTTGTTCTATTCAATAAACATTGTGAACAATATTCCTAAGTTCAGGATAAAACTAAGTAAATGGTTTACCTACATAATAATAAAAAAAATGTATCTTCAAATATGGGTTTACTACAGATCATAATATGAGAACTTACAAAATTGTGTAGGTGATTTGAGTATATACAAATGAGTTAAGTATACATATTTTAACAATATTATTTTCCTACATAAAAAACTTAGCAAAAATATATTTTCTTATCACATGGTATTAACACTTGGAAGTTCATTAAGTCTTATTCAAATCTTGCTAAATCTTTTTTGATATATCTATCTAGGAGTGCCTCTCCTTCGGGGTCAAATGCAGACAGCTTCCGGAAATTTTCATCATCTACAAAGCAGATCTCATGTCCATCCTAAAGATAAAAAAAAATCAAGTAAATATTATTAATAAGGTAGTACTTTAACCAAAACTACACATTATGATTTTTTATAGTTACTTATCACTGCATCTTACTACCCATTTGGATTATCCGCTTAAGTACTAATTGTACTTATTACACTAATGGGTTAGGAATGAGGAAGGTTGAATATATAGGAAATAAACCCGCATTTGTGTGGAGGGAGAGTGGAAAATCATTTAGGAAAAATCACCCCCAGCTCACCCGAGCGAAATTCGAACCTCAATCTCCCTGTCCTCAGCAGTCCTGCTCAACACGAAACTAACATGTTAGCTAACTATGCCACCGAGGTGGGTATGATTTTTGTAACACCGCATCTTATTACCTGTTCAGGTTATACACCATGTACTAATTATGCTAATGAGTTAGGGATGGTGGGGAAGGTTGAATTTAAAGGAAGTGTACATCTTTGTGGGAAGGGAAAAAACCACTCTCAGTACACCCGACTGAGATTTGAACATCTATCTCTCTGTCCTTGGCAGTCCAGTCTGCTGCAAGAGAGACGTCTTATACCAAGCGGCCACTGAAGCGGGTCATCGGGGTTTGAATCACAATCGGGTGTACTGGGGATGGTTTCCCTTAGAATGGTTTTTCACTCTTTCTCCACACAAATGTGAGTACATTTCCTTTAAATTGAACTTTCCTCATCCCTAACCAATAAGTGTAATTAGTACATAGGCATATAGCTCGAACGGGTGGTAAGACACGATATTAAGAAAAAAAAATCATTATTAATTAATTACAATGAAGGTAGAATAGGAAAATTGGGTGATCAATTGCACATAGAAAACCAACCTTAAGTGCCCAGTCAAGATGAGAACTCCCTGTCACAGGTAATCCAGCATAATGTGCGCGCAATATCTTTGACTGTGTTATCTTTACTTCACATCCATTACTGTTTCCAGGCTGTGGCCTAGGTCAGTTTTTTATTCAAGCCATATATTTTCCACTAGCGGCGTGGTAGGTCTGTCGTAGCTTCAGATGCCCTATAATCTATCTTAAGACTAGGACAGGCACAACATCCTGTCCCTGGCCATTAATTTATCAATGAGAAAGGTTTAACCCATATTTTCATCAATGATAAATTTTCGGCCATACTGGAAATCGAACCCGGGACCCTTAACTTAGTAGACAAACACGCTACCGACTGAGTTAAGGTGTCAGACCTTTGACTGTGTGATCATCGTTATGAATCACTTTTAATCTTATATAATATTTCAGAAGAATTGTGTTCGCCTTTTGGTGAATACTCACAGGATCTGCCAAAATGAGAACTCGTACAGTAGCTTTCCCTGGAGTATCTAAAGAGATTAATGGAGTTAAGATCTTTTCCTTGGCAGCTTCAACTTTCTCACTTAGTTTGGGCTGCTCATCAAATGGAATGGAGAAAGCAATGCGGCCAAAAGCTTTGGCTCTGTTGACCTTTTGACCTGAAAAAAATATAACACTATATTGTGTAATCTGCATTTGGTAACTTATCATTATTAGTGAACGTAAAAATACCCTTAGAAGAGATTTTAACACAAGACTAAACAATATTGACTAGACTTTTCACATAATTTTTAAAAATTCAAAGTGATAAGAAATTTAACATAAACTTTAACCCTCTTTAATTAAAGTTTTTTTTAACCACCAAGTCTTACAACGCTTTCAGGTTATACGCATATGTACTAATCATGCAAATTAGTTAGGGATAAGGAAGGTTATATTTAGATGAAGTGTACCTACATTTGTGTGGAAAACTATTTAGGGAAAACCACCCTCGATACATCCACCAAGATTTGAACCTCAATCTCCTCATTATCAGCAGTAAAGTCTATTGAAAGAATTATGCCTTATAACATGTAACCACCAATGGGTTTTGTTAGTTATTTTGAACAAGGCTACTCAGAACTTGTTTATTCATCCCAAATTAAGTCGCTTGGAAATAACAAGGAATATTCCTTTGGTTTCATACTATGTTCATACCTTACCTTTAAAAGGAAAAAATAGCGAGTATCATTATTTTGAGTTATAGTACCTACATTTTCAATCATTTTTGAAAGAAAACAAAACTTTTTAATTTTAAACTTGATACTTACCTATATCATACAGTTCCAATTTAGTTTGATTATTTGAAAACCCAAGAAGAACAGACTTTTCTGATTTCTCATAGATCTTGAGACCCAATAGTTTATTCCAATAGTCCAATGATCGCTGCAAGTTGGAAATGTTTAGTGATACTTTCTCTATTGGATCTGCAAGAGGACACAAATCATACAAATTTAGAAACAAATTTCCAAGGTACAATCGAAAAACATCGATACAGCTCAATTGTAGGCTTATGCCAAGGAATGGGAAAATGTAAAATAAATATTGGCCATTAAAAATTCTGAATAGTGCTAGGGGGATCTGAGTGTTTACTTTTATATATATAAAAAAAATTAGAACTAATATAATCCTTTCACATATATTTATTTACCTCTCTCTAGTGCTCAATTAATTAACATACCTATTATCTTTGATTAAAAGAAACTTAATGCATTAGGGGCTAAATGTGGAGAAAAAAAAATTGTAATATTTATTTTTTGTTAATATATTAAACCGACCCAGCTACAAGCTGAAAATAGCTGTTGATGATGATCTTAAACATAATATCACTAAAAACCCAATTAAACTTTAATTATCTTACAACTTATGCCAGTTTATTAGTTTTGGTATAAGGCTTGGATTACGTATATTTGAACAGACTAAAACAAAATTAGGGAATGGTACCCAAACAAGGTGCAGCTTTATAGACAATATTTCTTTGTTATAACAATAAATAAATAATATATTTTAGCTTTAATCAGCAGAAGTAACAGGCATTGCTTTTCTTTGCTTCAAAGAGACAGAAAAAAAAATCTCTTCATTGTATATCTTCCAGCCTAGTTTTTAATAAGTTTGAAAAAAATCTAATCAAAAATTTAAAATTTCATTCTTCTGTGTGTGGTAGATATCGCGTAATACTCTCAAAGATAAACAGACAAAATTTTCATTTTATAAATAGAGATAGGCCTACACATAACAATATGACCATTCCAATAATAAGAAGTTTAAGATTATTGGAAAATTGTATACAACCGTAAAATTAATTTAAAATTTAAATTGTAAATAACTGTAAAATTAAAACAAAACTCACCAAAATTAGAATGTTAATATTTAGAAAAATGAAATTGTCTTAACATGGCACCAAAATTATGTTAATAGGTAAAAGTTAATTTTTTATTATGATCAACTCCCTACCTAAAAACCTACCTAACTTTCTATGTATCAACATGTATTTCCTAAAATATCGGGATCCCGAAATATATTTTTACTGTAGACCTAATGATGAACACATTATTTTGATCCATGGTCCTGATAGATTCCTAATCTATTATTTTGCTCTTATTTAATTCCTTCTCATAAAAAATATGGCAACACTAGATTTCTTACAATTTTGCCAGCAGTTGAAATAATCTTACAAACATATGAAGGACTGAAATGTTAATTCCCAAGAAAATTGCATGTTTGCATTAAATTTTTCACAAGTGTAACTGGGGAATTATATTTATGATCTGTACGTGGACAGTTAAATCTATTTAACAAGCCCGTTCTATGCAGGGCAAAAACTAAAGCCACGACCACATATATTGCTTTGGAGCTGAAGACGGTGAAGGCAAATATTCAAGAACAAATTTATCCCACAAGTAGCAATACAACTGCTGAACAGATTTGAAAATTATCTGGAGTTAGAAAATTTCTAAGGTGAAGTTTCTACTTTTTACACAGGCTGTATTTCATATATTAAATTATGTAAAAACCTTTTTGACGAGGCTCAACAATTCATCTGGATCTGTTTGCAATAAGAGTTAAAATGGAGTGAGATGAACTTGAGGCTAGCACTATTTATAAAATGTACCAATTGGAAGCCCACCACCTAACGAAATCGATATAGATGAGCAATTTGATGACATTTCATTGACACAATCTTTCTTCCTCAAGAACCCAATAAGAGAAACTGTTTTCTACAAGGATAAATGGGTCAAGATCTTCAATCATTTTCACGACCGACATGTGCAAATTCCGAACCTTACAAAATTGGTAGAATTCGCTCTGTGTCTACCAGCAACATAAATGCCCGAGGAAAGAGTTTTTCTATAGTGAAAAAATTTGGTCCAAGGATTGCGGCAAATCAAAAGAAACTTTAGTCAAAGCTTTACTTCTCTGCCAAATTAACTCAAACAATATGACATGCAGCTAATTTTACAATAAAATTTAAAATGATAAATCAGTTCTTAAAAAAGTACATTCTAATGAGAAATATGAATGGTTTAGTAAAGCCAAAGCACATGTGTATATGTTATAAGAAATTCCAGTATTGAATATTTCATAAATTTAAAAGTACTTATGTACCTGAAAATACTTGTTCACAATAAACATCAGTCAAAAAATGTATTTTTTGTGTTTTCACTATGTACCTAGAGTGTCCTGGTTTGAAGTAGAATAATAAGTTAATTAAGGTAAGCCTACGTAGGCCTACCATTGTATTTCAACCAATAAATAAAATTTCAGCTTAAAACAATCAAATAATCCAACTCTTAGAGTTACCTTTATCTAAAGGCTGGAGGTCATCAATGAGGAAGAACTTATAACCACCAGGTGCCTCTAAGACTACTTGACCATCCTCGTTTTTAAGGGGCCATCCCACCTCCTTTGCCTTATCGATAGCTTGCTTGGAACGTATAGTGATACCTCGGAAATCATTCCCCAGTTCATAAGAATTAATGCCGTAGTTATATGTCAGTTCTAACACAAAATGGGTGTCTTCTGGACCATATCCAATCATTGTCTTGCTCCATCTGTTGTCATAGGGGCTAAAAATCAAAGTTGAATCTACAGTTATAGCGTGACACATTATACAGTCAAAATGTCAATATAAGGACAGCATATTTTATTAAAATATAGATCTCTTACCCATTACATTGTGCATCACATCCTTCAGTAAACTCTTCATGCCTAAGAACCTGTAACCATTATTTGCATTAATCACATCAATTTTATTGGTAGGTCTAACTAAATTATGGTAATAAAGCGAAGGTAAGCCTGTCTACTTCATTGCACTAAGCCAAAGAGCACTCCCACATTTAAAAAAAAGCTTTTAAAAACAAACCACACAAAAACACGTTTTACTGATATATTGGAAAATAGCCCACACATACATAAAATAATATATACTAGGTATAGTACTTGCAAATCCTTAAGGATATTCGAAATAATATCAGATTCGAGACTGATGATTAAAGAGTTTTTTTATCAAATTTTTAATATTGTAATTAGTTTTATAGCTTTAATAAACCATAATTGGTGGTTCACTCATCATAATTAGAGGACAAACTTAACCAGACCCGACCATTAATATAAACACTTAAATGGATATGTGAACATTATAATTAATGGATTATAACAAAAAAGTTGACATTTAGTTATTATTTCTCTTTTCTATCATTTCATTTTATTTATATTTCCTCTTTTGTTCATCATTTTTCATAAGATTCGAATTCGTGTCATAGTTGCCCCCCACGCCCTACCTGTTACATAAAAAAAACAAAAAGTGAATATTATTTATTACCTTCATTCCCAGGATTTCTCTATAAAATTTGGAAGTCAGAGTTCGATCAGCAACTTTGAAAACATAATGTAGAGCTCTTCCAGATACCATTTTTAATGTGTTATTAAGATGGTTTATTATAAAAGTTACGACAGAATATGGCTGATGCGTCAAATAAATACTAAAGATTTTTCCCCCTCCCGCTCTTTGAAACCAATGACATTTCTTGTTTTAAGACTTGTGGACAGTAGATTTTGACACGTCAAATCTTGGAAGAATCTTAGAAGGGTTGCCACTCTCTAGTACTTGTCCCAACTCTGGTCTAAAGTGTGAACGCTCATACATAAGTGGCGATACTAGCGCGTAGTTGGAGAGAGTACAAATTAATACATAATGGGTTATATTGTTTCTTTAGTCTATTGTTGGAAGAATAACCTAATGTCGAAAAGTTCAACTGGCTACCACTACACGACAGTAAAATTGTTTGACAACAGAGAACTCCCATGAAGAGAGATTCCAATTATTACAGTAGTTCATAAAAGATTTACATTATATTAAAGTAAAGTAGCAAATCATACAGTCATGCTAATAAACAGAGAACAATAATGAATTTATCATGAATAATATAAAGGTAGTAAAACTAAGTAATAAGTTGAACAATAGATACATATTTCGAGGTTAAGAATGAGTCAATACACGTTGTAATGATTTTATGATGACATATATGGTAAAGATACAGTTAAAGTAAAATAATAAAAATCAAACGTGAAGCTACTGATAAGTTTTGAAAGAATTAAGAGTCGTACTAAGAAAGATGGGCATAAATCCATATTTAAAGCAGTGGTGGGCTGTAAAGAATTACTATTTGAGCTTGGCAGCAATTAAATATCTTTTCTATATTCTCACAGGCACATCAGAAGTATACCGAGCCAAGAGTTTACCTATGGAGCATTCGAGTTTCTATAGGACAGAGGTAAAACTAGAAAGCTAATTAACACAGTAAGTTGTAAATTAGTCATTACTTTTCATGCCTATCCAATCTGCTAGTTCGTCTCTTATTTGATTGAAGTAAGCAGGTCTCCTGGGAATACTCCTTAGGGAAACCATGGAAGTCGTAGTTTGATTTCTCCAAGATCAGCAATCAGTACTTTATCCTCCTGGTAGTCCAGTGAGCAATGTGATGTGTGGTGATTGCCCTCTTAAACAATTATATAGATAAATAATAGTCATTATAATTAATTTTGCTTCGCTGGGTTCCAAGAACATTGGATTTCTTTCCCCTCGCAGCCTATTGTTAGCGAAGAAATTGTTGACGATCACGAAGAAGATATACACGAACAAGTGGACGAGCAAACTAAAGGTTCTCACCCATTGTTAGCGACTCTCAAGAGCTCCAAAACCGGTAAAGGTAAGGTAAGACGATAGCATAAGGTTATTGTCAGACGCCTTTTCAATTACTAAAACTGCTGCAGGCAAGCCAAACACTTCTCCCTATGGATGTAAGGGGAACTGTTTAGCGCGCTCAAAAAGTAATTTTTATTTTGTATCTTATTGCTAGGTTTTGGGAGAGTAGGGGTAGCAAGTGGGCAGAGCAATTGGCAAGAAGGGCGCGTGTTAAGTAAAAATGCATACCAGTGCACGCAAATATTTCTACATTCAATATATTTGTACCCACCCCCTCCTTTAACAATTTATAAATTCGTGCTTGGTGTGAGTGGCCACCCCACAGCCAAATAGTTATGGTGAGCACATATTACCGTAATTTTACTAATAGGTGCGCATTTGTCTTATGTTAAGGTGATTATGGTTTTACTAGTTTCTTCAATAAAATGGGAAAATTATGTAACAAAAAATATGATAAAATTAGTATGAATTTCAAAATATGTCTTGTTTCGTCTTTTGCTTTATTTTGTAGTGAGGTGGTGCCACAAAGCCTTCCCTCACAAGCCACCACTGTTGGACATAATTTGCATAGCACCACGTCACACCATTAAAACTACGGTTTCCTCGTTATCACACATGTCCTAGCTGTTGTGCACCCTCGGACAAGTCAATATATACATCGTCAACACTCACCCTATTTTACCGTCTCGGACCAACGAAACAACACATCCAGTCTCGTCACCGTCACGCCACTAACTGCTGGCCCCGAGCAGAGAGTCAAACTTCGTCCGCCAGAGGCCGCCGCCTTGCTCAATGTCAACCGGCCTTTTCAACGACCAATTACAAGTGTCCAGTGCCATCCAGTGTTCTCGATAACAAAAGAATGTGCTCGTTACCATGCACCCACTCCCCCCCTTTTTGAGTGTTGACCTTGTGATCCGTCTTACGTGTTCGAGTAACGTATGCACCATATAAAAGACCGTTCATAATAGATAGACTTTACTCTTGGACTTGGCCAGTGGCGCAGGAACGTTTTTATTTGGGGGGTGGAAATAACCATGTGCTCTTATAGGGGATAACATTTTTGAGATTAAGAAAAAAACAGGAAAATGTAATACAGCACACGAAAACGCAAGTGAAATAATTTTAACATGGGTGATATAGGGATTACTCCAAAAGAAAATAAAAACCTAAAACTTGTAAATGAATGCCATTTTTTAAATTTATACAACTAGTACAATGCATTAGGTAGCATAAACCTATTGTTAATCTTCAATCCCCTGAAATTTGTACACAAACACAATTTTTAATCAACGTATCTAATTAACACAATGCTACAGGTACACTTACTGTTAATTTTCAATCGCATGATAAAATAACTAGATTTGGCAAATCTTGATTATCACTATCTTGCTCTTGATGGTAGGCTCTTGCTCTCTTGATGGCCTTGGACGGAAGCTCTTGCTCTCTTGAAGGCCCCGGACGTAGGCTCTTGCTCTCTTAACGGCCCTTGGACGGGAAGCTCTTGCATTCTTGAAGGCCCTGGGATGGTAGCTCTTGCTGGCTTAAGGGCCCTAGGATGGTAGGCTCTTGCTTTCTTGAAGGCCCTGGATGGAGGCTTTTATATCTTCAAAAGACCTTGGATGGTAAGCTCTTGCTCTCTTGAAGGTCCTGAACGGTAGACTCTTGATCTCTCTAAGGCCCTTGGACAATAAGCTCTTGCTCTCTTGAAGGCCTTGGACGGTAGACTCTTGCTCTCTTGAAGGCCTTTGGACGGTAAGCTCTTGCTCTCTTGAAGGCCCTGGGACGGTAAGATCTTGCTGGCATGAAGGCTCTAGGACGTAAGCTCTTGCTGGCATGAAAGCCCTGGGACGGCAAGCTCTCTTGATGACCCTGGGAAGATAGGATTTTGCTCTCTTGAAGGCCCTTGGATGGTAGGCTCTGGCTCTTCGGAAGACCCTTGGGTGGTAAGATCTTGCTCTCTTGAAGGCCCAGGGAAGGTAGACTTTTGATCTCTTGAAGGCCCTTGGACGGCAAGCTCTTGTTCTCTTGAAGGCCCTGGAACGGTAAGCTCTTGCTGGCATGAAGGCCCTAGGACGGTAAGCTCTTGCTGGTATAAAGGTCCTGGGATGGTAGGCTCTTGCTCTCTTGAAGACCCTTGGATGGTAGGCTTTAGCTCTTCGAAAGACCCTTGGACGATACGCTCCTGTTTTCTTGAAGGTCTTGGGACGGTAAGCTCTTGCTCTCTTGAATGCCCTGGGATGGTAGGCTATTGCTTTCTTGAAAGCCCTGGGATTGTAGACTCTTGCTCTCTTGAAGGCACTGGAACGGTAAGCTCTTGTTGGCATAAAGGCCCTAGTACGCTAGGCTTTTGCTTTCTTGAAGGCCCTGGGGTGGTAGACGCTTGCTCTCTGAAGGCCCTGGGACGGTAAGCTATTGCTGGCATAAAGACCTTAAGGTGGTAGGCTCTTGCTTTTTTGAAGGCCCTTGGATGGTAAGCTCTTGCTCTCTTGAAGGCCCTAGGACGGTAAACTCTTGCTGGCATGAAGGCCCTAGGACGGTAAGCTCTTGCTGGCATGAAAGCCCTGGGACGGTAAGATCTTGCTCTCCTGAATGTCCTGGGATGGTAGGATCTTGCTGGCATAAAGGCACTAGGATCGTAGGCTCTTGCTTTCTTGAAGACCCTTGGATGGTAGGCTTTAGCTTTTCGGAAGACCCTGGGATTGTACGCTCCTGCTGGCATGAAGGCTCTAGGACGGTAAGCTCTTGCTGGCATGAAAGCCCTGGGACGGCAAGCTCTTGCTCTCTTGAAAGCCCTGGAATGGTAAGCTCTTGCTGTTATGAAGGCCCTGGGTCTTTAGACTGACGATTTTCAATTTATTTGATGAAATGGTGACTCAATTGATGGGCAGTATTTTTCCTATCTCTATAGAGTTATTTGTGGCAAGCCAAAGAACACTGGATCTCTCTGGCAACTTTAGTGCTTCTATCCATGTTAGGGTCATTCTCTTTGCACCATCTCTACGGGGTGCACATTTTAAATAGGGTGCATAATAACATAAATGAATTAAATGAAAGAAAGAGGTGATTAAAGTAAATGCAATTTAATAGTTCAAAAGACATAGACAATATTTTGCACGTAATCTCCTTAAGAACAATGTATAATAAGTAAATACAGTAGGAGGTATCTTTGCCAAAGCCAGCCGGCGTGAGGCGTGAAGCGCCAGAAGAAATAACTCGGACAATTGAGTTACGTTACTAGTAGTTCTACCATGAATGAACTTCGGCTGTGAAAGCATAATAATTGCTTATATAGGGCAAGCTTCAGTACAGTTTACATGAGAGGACCTTGGGTACAGTACAAAACACCTCCAAAGAGGTACGAACAATTCATAAATACCTCAAATACTACGGGCCATGCCCGGTCGATAACGCGTGCCACTATTTTGGAACCTAGAGGGCGATCGACCTCATTGTACATGATCAAGTACTCAGTGACAACTCCAGTCGAGCCAGAGGGGCAGAAGCGACTGAAGAGTTGTATGCCCCCAAGAGGAGCAAGGCAACTATTGAAACTCAAATAAATCACGGGCCAATCTTGAGCAGCAAGAGCGGCCCACAGGTTAACTACCAAACACAAGTTTTTGTGATTCATCAATAAACCTAACTAGGTATAAAACCTTGGCCTCCATTTAACTTGGACTGTCGCTTTCCCGGGCAAGCTACCTCTTTGTTACATGAATGGACACATAGTGTGTGTCGTTATTATCACCGTAATGTCTAGTGGCTGGCCCAAGCGGCTCAGTCACGGAAACGCGAGAAGCGCGGAATTAAACAAATACTGTTTACAACTTGTTCTCTAGAGCAAGTAGACATAACTCTGAATAAACTAAACTAACAAAGCATACTTATAACGCCCTAAGACAGACCAAGAATATTTCCTATTCCTAACTAACAATTTGTCCTAATAAAAAAAACCTGTCATGTAGTCGACTTATCCTAATCTTAGCCTTTCGACTGATGGTATTCATCCTGCCATGTAGTATCGCTGCTATAGCGGCTTCCTCCTATCCAGAGGATCCATTCCCCAAACTGTATGTGCACGTTGAAATGTTTATTTACTGGAATCGATGAGAGCGTGTTGCCAGACAACGGTGCCGGTTCGGTCCCAGCGTGTTCTGTGTTTTCTTCGAAGCGGGCCAGCGAATATATACCATGAAGACTTCACGTGGTTGAGTGGTCAGACTGGAGTGGAGGGGGAAGCTTCCATAATTTTCCAGAACCCGAGTTGAGCAGGCCAACAGCGTTCATGTTGCTTTCAGTTGCCTCGTATTCGTTGTTGAACGCGGAGTCTCCCTTGCGGCCACGTGGTCGGTCTTTTCTCAGGTGTTGTTCATTCCAGTGGGGCATTCCGCTTGCAGCCAAGGTTGGTGAAGTTGGTATGTAAACAAATAAACATACGTTATGGGCGTAGCATTTAACACAAGATTGTCCTTTATTAACTCTTAACGACTTGCTTGTACTAACAAACATTCGTATCTTATAATTGAACGGGGCTAAGCCCAATTAGCCGTTACATCTTCAATCATTCTAATTGCACTGTCAATGTGCTTAAATGAATCAGCAAATTGTTTTGTTGGAAGTTGTTTGATAGGCTCAACAACATAAGGCTCTTCCTCTTAATTCTTTATGCCCTTCTCCATTTCTAGAAGATCTTCATTGGTGAGTTCTGTTGAGTGGGATTGGAGCAATTGATCCAAGTTTGTCTGGTATTTGTCCTCAAATCTAACATCTTGCTATTTCAACGATGTCATGTCTTGAATTGTAAAGTTCATGTTCAGGATCAAAATCATGATAATCAGAAACTTCAGGCCAAATATTTTTCCAAACTCCCTTCATACAGGACTGTTTAACTTCTGCCCATACATATCCAATATTGTCAATACCATCCCCCTTAACACCAAACTATACAGTAAAGATCAATGCTTTCACCGGAATGGGTGTGCACAAGGTCACACCACCACTACACAAGATGACTGCGAAATTCCAGCTGACCATGCACTATTTTTTTTTATTTCTTTGAATCGTGTTATAGCGAAAACGCATAGAGTGAGATCGCATATAACGAGGGATACCTGTATTTAATGGTCCCACTGTGCATTTTTCTCATTTATTTTACTCATTCCAAACATTAGAATTAATACACACAAAACTTATAAAGAAAAATGTTATCTGATGCAGCTCAACTAAAAATTATGAAACACTGAAAATTAAATTAGGATTCCATACACCTTTGCCCCATAATTTTTACTAGCTATAAAACCACTAACCAGTTTTGCAATTTAAATTTTGCTTAGCCTCTCAGGTGATTTAGTCTACATTGCCTCATCTTGGAGCGAAGATAGTTTTTAATGCATCCAAGCATTGAAAACTTCTTTTGCAGTAGCTGATGTAGCTGGTATCACTATCAGAGTTTTCAAAATCTCTTCAGTGGATGCTCCAAGCATATTTTATTTTTATTATGTTAACATATTGTGAACATTGTATCTTGCCTCAATAAGATGTTTACATTATCTAAAAGTTTTACTGTACTATTTTGGGGGGTAAAAATGATACTTTTTACTCACCTCAATTTTTTGGGGGGGTAAAATTTACCCCAATACCCCCTAGTTTCTGCGCCACTGGACTTGGCTTGGAATTGGAAAGGTGAAGCTAAGACTTCGTAAATAATTAGAATGTAAGGATAAAATTGATCTTTCGGCTTATTTAATTCATTGTAGATCTTTTCTAAATTCCCTTTTGGCTCTTTAAATAATAATATGACTATCATCCTAGTTTTGATATTTGAACTTTTTGCGTAGTGAAGGGAACTTCGCGTTTAAATTATTTTGAAATGAATATGTAATAATAACGGACATTAACTATTTAATGTAATAGTCTTTGTTTTGGGAAATACTTAAGAACATTTTCTTAGTGATATTTAAGGTCAGCTATGTCGTGAATATTATAAATAAGAGGGAACGGCATATCTATAGGACATATGTAGAGGAAAATCTTTAACTAATGTAAATTTTCCATAACGATTTAAATTAATTGTTTATTTATTATCTAATTATTAATTGTAAATAAGAGTAGGAAATAAATCAATGTAGGGTTCTTTGACCATTTTGGTCCTTGTTACCTTTTTTGTAAAAGTCGAATTAAACTTGTGAATTGTTATAAAAGTATATGAGAATTACAAATTATCATAAAACTATAATTAGAGTATTAGGTGGTTATGTGGCCTGTGATATCAATTTAATTTTTTTTGTGTAAGCATAAAAAATATAGACACTTTAAATAATGTTATTTTTTATTGTTTATATACAAGGCTTTCGCGTATCCATTATAATGGAAAGCTCCTAAACACTACATTTTGTTGTCTTTAAATTTATAAGCGCAGTTCACCTTTGTTTATTTATACATTGATTAATATTCTCGATGTTCCTACGTTATATATGTTGTCACTAGTTAATATAAAGTTAAATAAAACATTATTTTGGGACTTGCAATTTTTTAATGCTAGTTTTATCCTCAGGTATAAATATAGTATACTTATTTAGGCATATCTGCAATTAAATATTAATATATATTAGTTCTTATTAAGATTTTTTGGAGGTAGATCATGGTTCTTTTTGCCACCTATTTGTGATGAGTGGCGTGATCTGGAGACTTATGACGTCCCAAAATTTTCCAAATTTAATTACTCACACTGCTCACTCCTATTATTCCCTTTAAACTTTTTTGTTTGTTTTGTACCCCCCCCTTTTTTTTGAGTAACGGGTACACTGTAATCACTTCATAGTTTGCTCGTGGCATGCTCGGCTTTCCATGGGTCAGAGTATGCTCGTAGCATGCTCGTTCCACGTGGATACTTTCTGCGAATAGTGAGCATTATGTTACATATTACATTACAGTCTCGTCTTGCCTAATATATACTAACCTTGATATTTCAAATACGAAAGGAATGTAAATCAATTTAATTTTAATTATTTGCTATGATAAGTTTATTTTTTATGTGTGTCACTTCTGTAATGAAAGTTACAGGTTTATAAATTTATAAAAGTTTCTCATTTGATGAAAATGAATAATTATATCTAGTTTGAAAATAATTTTTGTACTTTTGACACATACTTAATTATTTTAATACCAAATTCAATGTTTCTAAGGATTTATTTGTTATGTAGCTAATGCGTATTCTTGATATTTTATTATTTTATAAAATAGGCCCAATAGTGTGATAATGGCTTCTCGTATTTATAGCACATGTTTTAAAACTATTTTTGATAATTTAGCTATCAAACACAATTTTAATCGTTTTGAGGTTATCCGATACTATGGGCGATGGGTCCATCGCAAGCCTTTACGCGTAATCAATCCAGAGGATAACCACAGTCAAAGCACAAGAAATGAAAAGCTTACTATTGAAAAGCAATTCCTAAAATATCAGCCCAAGAATAAAGAAATTAACGCCGAATGCAATGATAATGATCCAACAACACTTGAAGATAATTTAAATAACTATAAGCATTCTAATTATCAAGAGGAAAGTGAAATTATAGAGCTAGAATCTCAAACTCAAATTAGTTCGTCTGTTTCAAAGTCACATAAGAGAGTGTCCAAAACAAAACGGGTAGAGCTAACATATAAACAAAAAGCAAGCTTTAATGCTATTAAAATGAAAGCAAGTGCAGAGAAACATTGTGTACCTCTATTTTCTAAGTTAAATGATGGTGACCCAAAATTCAGGTTAGTACACTTTTTTTAAACACCTTGTATTCCCATTTGGATTAAATGCTTATGTACTAATTAAACTGATGCGTTAGGGATGAGAATGTTGAATTAAGAGGAAGTGCACCCACATTTTCGTGGAGGGGGTTGGGAAACCGTCAAGGAAAAAACCACCCTCATTAGGTATAACAAATTGGGATCGAGCCACAATCTCCTCGTCATCGGCAGTAGAGTCCGTTGCGAGAGTAGCACCTCTGACCATTCAGTCTTTGTAGCAGGTAGTAAGAACTCGTACGCTATTAAAAAGTAAATAAACCAAACTTACTCTATTGCAGTTAAGGTTTAATGGAGCACACATTTGTCTAATCTTATCTGCTTGAGACAAATTGATATTTTATTTTCAAAACTTACCAACTCACACATTAAGCTTCAAGCTTTACGTAATTAGTAGGCTAATACTTTGCAATGAAGAAAAATTGAACTTTAGAACTAAGCACGCAGATTTGAATACATTTTGTACCCTCTTTTATTTTGCTTCTTGAAACTTAGGGCTGTTTTAATAAATGCATAAATTTCATCATTGTGGTCAAATCATCCTCATCACCAATGGCATGGCTTTATACTAGTCAACTTAATGAAAAATATATTTCATCCTTTATATAAATATTCCACACACATTTTAAATGTATGGTACACTTAAGCAGGGGTGCAGAATATGTTCAGAGATCCAATATTTCCCCAGAACATAACATTTTCATAAAAAATTTCCCTGAAAACCATATCACTCAAAATAAAACATTGAATATTTTATAGAGGCTGAAGGTAATAAGGATTATTACCTATTACATAATTTGGAAAATCCAAATTTAAATATATTTTTAGTCATAGTTATTTTTATAGTACCTACCTTATAAAAAATGTAGTTGTCTTCCAGAAATGACAACATTCCCATTTCCTTGTTTGCATTACATATTGTTATTAATTGTTCATTGATACCAGTAGGCTTACCGGTGCTAAAATTTAATTTTACATCTTGAGAGTAAGAGGCAATGGAGTGTAATTCCGGGAGGCCTTGGTTTAATTGTTGATTTTCATAGACTTTTTGTTTTTTCATAGACTCACCACTACTGCAAGGTCTTTCACTATCAACCACACTAGGGAAAATACTATCGATATTTACGACTATGAGCTTTTCCTGATCACATTATTTACATTTCACAAAACTTGCAATACTCCCTTGATTCTTACTTCTAGGTTTTTCTTGGGGATGTCCGAGTTTATCACGTCTGCCACGCCATTAAGCACAGTTGACGTCTTGTTTGCTCTTAAAAGTCGACATAGTATAAACATTTGTTTCACTAAACCATCTAATTTTTTTATAAACATTTATTTCTTGTACAATGTACAAACCTTAATAGGTCCACTAAAAACAACAATTTTATGGATACACAATTATTACAATACGCATGTCACGAGTTTAAATAAACTTCACGCACATCGTCGTGCAATTAGGCTGCGATACAACGGGTGACTGAATTCAAACTAAAACAAAACGCCGCTCACCCTTCCCTACCCTCCACCGCCTTCCCACCATAGATACCAAACACCCACGGTAGGGTAGGTGACTGATGACTCATCACTCAATCATGCCATTAGCCAGGTTAAATTATTAGATTTTTCCTTTGCCCCTTATCTCAACCTTTGACTTCTTATCTAGAACTCTGACACATTATCTTAGCCTCTAGACACCGCAACTCTTTGTGCTTACACAGACACTGCCTCACTATAGCACATACTGATAGTGTCGGGTGTTGCATGTCATCGGCCTTAGTTTTTCATACAAATGAAACTACTATATCAGAACCATAATTTACTAAAAAGTCAACAAAATTGTTGGACTATTCCCTGCCCCAAATTTCCCAGGACTGCTTTAATTTCCCCCGAACCTCATTTGCGCGTTCGGACATATTCTGCACCCCTGCACTTAACAAGCCTAACATTTTTGTGGCACACCGTTATGTTTTGGGTAAGCACAGAGGCATTAGAAAATGGACTAGCCTATATATACCCAGTCCAACAGTTTAACGATAAACCAAATTGAGGAAACTATAGATTATAAATTTTTCCTGAAATATGGTAAATTAAATGTTTCAAGATTAAAAATTTAAGTTCTTTTTAGTGCCCGCTTTGTTAACACTTGGAAACATTTGGTTCATACTGTTAGTAATTTGGGTAAACCATAACTCTAACATCACATGAAAGCTTTTGACTTTGTCAGATGCAACTATTTAAAATATTAGTAAAAAATAACTTAAATAAAAAGTAAAAACAAGCAAAAAATGTGGACGATGCACGGTTGCCACTTACATCATTTCATTTAAGTTCTTATTGAACAACGATGCGTGGCACTCTGGCCTCTGCCTGCACGACGCACTCAATTGAACCACCCCAGCACACAGTTTGCGGATAATTGCTCTAAAGTTGGCTACCTACTCTATAGATTGTTTGCAAAAAGTTAATTCCTTCTGGAAACAGGCATTTTTATATTAAGAAAATAGTGGCAACTCTGATATTTCTACTTGCTAGAAATATATTTGCAATAATGTTTTAGATATTTTGATATAGACTTGTTGCTTAATCAATTACCATATTGCAATAAAAATTGTTTTGAAATTGTATTTTTGTTCTTTCATTTTCTTCTTTCAGTAATATAATGACACTGGTTAAGTCAAAAAATAAGAGAGAGAAAGGAAAGCTCATACTGTTGGAAGGAAAACGTTTGATAGCAGATGCTATCTTGTCTGGGTTCCCACCCCAGATTGTTTTTTTCAGTCGACTGAGTGACTTGAAAAACCTCAACTTACCATCCTTTGGAGTGCAGGTTTACAAACTGCCTTACAAGACAATCTCTTTGTGGTCTGATGTCTCCACATCGCCAGGAATTGTTGGTAACAGAATAATACATTTAACAATACAACTAAACAAACCCATTAATTTCAAGTTTTTTTAATTTTCCATTTTGTATCATTAATAGACCTACACATTTGCTTCGATGGCCACATGGTCTATGACGCTACTTTCACAATATACTAGACTGTCGAAGACAGGGAGATTGTGTTTCGATCTCGGTTGAATATACTTAGGATGGTTTTTCTTAGATGGCTTTCCACTCTACCTACAACCAAATGCGTATACACTTCCTCTAAATACAACCTTCCTAATCCCTAACACATTAGTGTAATTAGCACATAGGAATATAACCCAAATGGTTTAGTAGGACACCTTGCTAAAAAAAAAAAGTCAAATAATATAGAAAATTTAAATACTACACTAGTGATTTGGAGGATAGTTATAAGAAAATATATAAGCATACAGCTGAAAAATCAGCCTGGTTCATTTGTTTAGGACCTCCTGAATATGCGTCAAAAACTCTAATTTTGAGTTGACTCTGTTCATAATTTTAAGGGATCTATGCACAATAGGACTTGTTTGTATAGTATTATGGGGCGGTGTCAATAAATAACCGAAAGAGTATCTACCTTGATACAATCACATAATTGTCAGTTTGAATTAATGGGGAGGAATAAATACTGTCCACTGTTGTCAAACCCATTAATGGTTGCTCTTGGTGTGGCCATCTCTTTCTGTTTT
>JAVRXN010000009.1:74973338-75016403 GCA_033556935.1 Timema podura | reverse complement strand
CAATTTTTCAAAAATATTTAATAATTTAGAATTAAAATCCTGAGTCACGCAGTGACGTGTCCTAGCGGTAGGATAGGCCTGTCAAACTTGTTTGATCATAAGGGCCACATTGAAATTTGGAAATATTGAGGGCCGTGTTTAATAGATTTTAAACCATTTTAGTAGGATTCTTTTAAAAATATTCGTTTTAAAGCCCTTTTTATCTACATATATAATTTCCTAATGTTTGCGTGCGTCTCTTTCCGCACCCCCAGAAGCTCATAGATGACCTAGAAAGCTGACACTTGCACACTTATAGAATAGAGCACAAGACAGAACCTAACAGCCCCGGCTTTTCGATTTTTTATTTTAGTTGATTAAAAGAGAATTGATTTAGCTAACTCATTTTATCCACTCTTATATAATATAACTGACATTAAAGATAATCGTTTTGACAAACAAAACCCAACCTTCCATGGGTCTATCATTTGAAGATTAGGTTTTATTAGGTTGGTTAGTATTATAACTAACCTGTTGTAGACAAGCTTAAAACCTAGCATAGTAATAAAAAGAAAATTAAGATTATAAAATGTTAAGACTCAGCCCAACCTTCTACTTTTTTCACAGAAATATTAAACTTTTTATTTGTATCAATGGTGTGTTAGGCTTTAAATAATATGTTCAAGTCACCAAAATTCATGACAAATGAATGTCTGTAAGCGATGATCTCTCTGGTGTTTGTTCCTCATCATGTGAGAAACCAGCTGTTCACATTCGCAATAGCTGCTAAATATTGTGCATATTTGGTCCATCAGTTTAACAATATTTGGTGTGCAAATGTACACCTTTTTGCGAATCAATCTCTGGTTCAAGTAAAGAGTAAAAATATGGTGCTCCATTCTCAACCATTGTTGAATTTTCCCTAAACAATGCCTAATTTTACAATTTTCTAGAGTTGGGTCAAATCCACTATTTTATGAATCCAAATCTTGATATTATCTCAAATCTTGAATCCAAGACCGAATCTTGGAATAGTATGAAATACAAACTAAATGTTAACATTTCTTTCTTATAATGCATTCATTATAACATTAATACATTCAGTTTAGAGTGTTAAATTACTGATCTGGGGCCTGGTTGTTAAGTTCATCTTATAATTGGACCGCGTTATGCATCAACAGACCAAGCACCATTTTTAAAAAAATGCAGATATTAATGCCATCTTGTAGCCAAAGGTTGAAACTACATGAAAAAAAAATACTAGTTTCTCCATCGGCCGTTTCTAGCTTGATAAATTATTATAGACTAACCACCTTTTCTCTATGGCTGCTTTTTCGTTTTGCATCAAAAGACCAAATCCCCACAGTTTGTGATTTGTATTCTCAATGCTACTTCCAGAGTTTTACATCAATAGACCAAGTACCACCTGCTTGTCACAGTCTAGTGATAAAGTTTGTGGAATAATTAGATTTTATATTTGTTTAAAAAAAATTCTCTCTTTCTGTGATATATATTGTGCATCAATGTTATAAGTTTTTTGAAAAGGCATATTGTTGTTAAAAAGTTTAAAATGTCCAGTAGAAGTAGAAAGACTTTAGAGCTACTTAAGAAGAAAGAAAATCCAGTTAATGTCGAAAGCGTGGTCAACGCTTTTGAGGTTAGTTTTCCATTGACTAAAACTTTTTGTTTACAACAATGATTATATTTAGATTAGAAACTATTATTATACATTATCATATAACATTAATTTATTACTATTGAGTATCTTAATGTAGCTACTAAACTTAAGGTGGGGTGCTAGTGAGCGTGAGTTTAGGGCAGTATTTTCGAAGTTTTTATAGCATAAACTTTTTTTGGCCAAAATAAATAAAATATTTCTTCTATAGAAACATAGAGTTTAGCTTTCCGTGCATGCTAATCTCAACAGTTCTTTAATATCTGTCAAGGGTGTCTTAGAATTTAGTGACAACTTTTTCTCTGCATTTAAAAATTTTGTCACCAAATGCCACCATGCTCATGGCAGATATTCAAGAACTGTTGAGATTAGCATGTGCAGAAAACATAACTCTATGTTTCTTTAGAAGAAATATTTGATCTATTTTGGCCAAAAAATGTTTATGCTATAAAAACTGCAAAATTTATGCACTAAACTTTCGCTCACTAGCACCCCATCTTAAGGGGTGTACTTAGTAAAAATTGTTTTCTTTGTGTTTGGCAAATATGATTTCTAAAGTAATATGAAATCACACGTGTGATGATGTGCCTTAAAATATCGTAGCTATTTATACTGTACCAACAAGTGTATTGTAGATCTACTCATATAATTGTTATAATATTTACATCTGGGCTAATTTCAATTTGAACATACATTGTTGTAATCTTATCTTTATAGTTAAGATTAAGACTGATACAGTAAATATTTTAGTAATTTGATGCATTGTTGTAATTTAACCTTGGTAGACAACTAATTTGTTGTACTCATATTGCAATTATTGTTAGTATTATAACACAATAAACTCACACAATACAACTAAAACTAACAAATCTCTTGCTATTCATAAAATCACAGGTATAAAATATAGGCTTATTGTTTGACAATATCACGAATTATTTTACTCTGAAAATTTCTAAAATATTTTTACACTATTGAATGACTTATAAACATGTTATGGGCCTTATTAAAAAAACTTGTAAAGGATTTATTTTAATTGATAAGGTTATTCTAGCTTGGATAGCTTTATTGCCTGTCTATAGTATTTTTATAATTATATCATGAGGTAAAGTTAAGGGTGCGAGGAAATCAATATGTATATAAGTAGAAAGAGGATGGGAAACTAGTAAAGTGAAAACCACTCCAATCATGATCTCTTTGGCACAGACGCCTTTAACCACGCTACAAGCTATGCAAGTTTATTCATATTGTAGGTGATGTTTTACATAAGTTTAGATTAAAAATACTGGAATAAATTTGTTAATAATGTATTGTATAGCCCTAGATTATTTTAAATTAAGTAGATTAACAGATATATTTTATATATGTCACACATGTTATAGGCCCAGCAATATCTTTCAGTGCCTATCTAAGTGCAGCTTCATTGTTTTTTCACAGGATGGAAATTACAGTGGGCACCCATTATTAAATGATGGTTTGAGTTTGTTTCCTGAATCACATTGTGATTCGTTAGTGGAATCTTCTACACCAAAACCTCAAATAAAAATTGATTGCATTGATTTCCCATCAAATTATGAATCTTGTACATACTTTGAGCTTCGTCCAACTACAATCAGGCCCCATTAGTTTAGTGGATACGCTAAGGGTATTTCAGATCTGCAGCCAATATTCCCAGACAAACAGTTACACACTGTTTCATCATCAACAAACTCAATAATTAATAAAGGCTATGAACTAGATATGCCCGATAAATTAGGGATCGAGAGGACAAAATGTCATGCTCATAGTGAGAAACAGGATGCTTTATCTGAGTACTCAATTACAAATTGTGCTGAGATTCAAACAATTCTCTTGGTAGAAGATGCTGACCCGCAAAAAGCTCAGATATTGGAAGATTCTGACACTCGGACAGATATCTTGATGACATATGCTGACCCCCAGACAGCTCCCATGATTGAAGATTCTGACCTTCAGACACCTATGATAGAAGATGCTGACCTTCAAACTGTTTCACCTTCCCTAGGAAAATCAAGGTCAACTGGAAGACCTAAGAAAGGACCGTAAGCGCAAAATTATTCATCAGTCAAGAGAGTCTAGGAAAAAATTTTGTCAAACAAACAAAGAGTACATAAATCAGCGAGGGAAAGGTGTGGAACCCAGAGAGTTCAGAGATTTTAACTGTAAATGCAGGTGTAATGAAAAAGTAAGTGTGATGGAAAGAGAAAAGGAGTTTCAAAAATTTTGGAATTTGGACTCATATGAGGCAAAGGCATTGTATATTAGCAGTATGGTGACTGTAAATCCAATTGTTAGGAAAAGGAAGAAAGATTCTGATAGAAGACAATATTCTAGAGTATATCATTTGGGTACTTTAGAGGTGTGCAAATCAATTTTTTTGCAAACTTTGAGAATTTCATCATGCAGAGTTGATGCTTATCTTAAAAAGACTAAACACTTGGAAACGATAGTTATTAAAGACAACAGGGGAAGTACTGGAGGACGAAACAAAATAACATCACAGCAAGAACGTCAAATTGTGGACCACATTAACAAGTATCCCAGATACAAATCACACTATTCGCGGTCCAAGACTGAAAAGGAATATTTGCCCTATGACACCACCCTTCCAGTAATGTATGCTATGTATAAAGAGGAGTACAGTAAGCCTGTTACGTTTTCAACATACAAAAAAGTATTTTACAGCAAGTTTAACTTGAAAAGAAAACCACTAAAGAAAGACACCTGCAACATGTGTGATTCGTTAGTGGCACAAAAAACAAATGCTAAAGGTGATATCAAAGCTGAGCTTGAAGAAAAGCATGTAAAACACCAGGATGAAGCAAAATTTGCACAAGATTTGATGAAAGATGATTTGAGGAAAGCTAAGGAAAGCCTATGTCTAGAAGCACTCACCTTTGATATGCAGAAGACCCTGCCTCTACCCAAAATTTCGACCAACATTGTGTTCTACAAGCGAGTTCTATGGCTCTATAACTGTGGTGTTCATTCTGGGTCCAGCGGAAAGAATTTTTGTTACCTTTGGCTTGAAGGAGAGGCGGGTAGAGGCGCACAAGAAATAGGTTCATGCCTAAAAAAACATGTTGAAATCAATTTAGGAGAAGAAACGGAAGAGTTGATTGATTGGTCTGACTCGTGCGGAGGTCAAAACCGAAATATAAAAATGATCTTAATGCTAAAGGCTATAATGGAGCTACATAGCTCTCTTAAGAAAATAACTATCCGTTTTCTCATCTCTGGACACAGTTTTTTTGCCCAACGATTCAGTATTTGGAGACATAGAATGCGCCTTAAAACTTCAACAGCGCATGTACACGCCTAATGACTATATCAACGTCATGTTAGGCTGTAGGAAAAAAACTCAATGTCATTAGAATGGGAAAGATTGACTTTGTAGGAACAACTAAGCCTGAAGCAAGCATCACAAACAGAAAGAAAGACATTAAAAACAACCCAGTAAATTGGCTAAAAACTCGTGAAATTTGTTGTTGAGCGAGAACCCATTCGACATTTACATGAGCAGCACCTTCAATGGGGACGGGCAACAAGTAAGCTTACTTAAGAAACGATTAGGTCGCCCATCCTTTAGCACTCGTAACTTTTGCCAAAACTTTGTGCAGCTCTGGCCAGATGGAAAACCAATCTCAATTCCAAAGCTAAACGACATCAAGAGTATTTTGCACCTTCAGATGCTAAGAGTTTCTATCAGAATATCTCATCTAAAGAAGGAATTGAGGATGACATAGATGGATATGATGCTGTACTTGATTTTGTTGTTGAAGAAGAGAGCTAAGCATTAATTATTTTGCCTAAACATATTTTCAAAAATTATTTACATACACTTTTTCACTGTTTGTATTATGGCTTATTTTAATTTAATTTAAATTGAATTGAATAAATAAATGTCTTAAGCAAAACCCAATATTACACTTTTATTGACTTATTGTTTATTCCTATCTACTGTTTATAGATTTGCAATAACAGACTAAATTACAAAATGGCAGTTGGTTTGATTGTGCATAGCTAGATCTCACAATGGAGTCAAAAGCAATATCAGACTAAGCGCCAAAAATCAATATATCTCCTTACCTACTTAAATATTTAAATGTTTGTTACCTAAGAATTAAAATTAAGTTCCTTTTAAAAAATGATATGGGAAAAAAAATTAAAATATATATTATTACAATTTTTTTCTTAGAGTGTTGCTAAAAGCTCATTTACTCAAAACTATGTTGTTGGTGCTTGGTCTGTTGATGCATAACGTGGTCCAATTATAATAGGTTCTTAGCCACCAATTCAAGCAGTATTAGAGTTTTTAAACAAATTTCACATGGAAAATTGAAATTTTTTTTTTTTTTTTTAAGGATTTGAGTCTCGAATCCTCTAATCTTGAATATCCTTAACAATTTGAGGGATTTGAGATCTCATCCCTTTAAATTTCATAATTCAAAAAAATTGTATATTTCTATTAATAGGGTATATAATAATACGAATCGGGCCACATTGTATGTTGGTTCATCAAAAGGTCCGCAGGCTGCACAGAATCATGGTTGGGGGCCATGCCGCAAGTTTGACATGTCCGCCAGGTAGGATTGTGCTAAGTAACATCAACTAAGGCGCTCCCTGGATAGTTCCGTACTACACTTCCTCTTCCACATTTTTGAAAAGCTCGCTTGATCGATGTAAATGCTGTATTTTTAATTTTTTTTTTAAAGTGCACAATTTCTAGTCATTTTGAATCGCATAGTTTTTTTATTGCTATTTCATAAGTCTTATTACGCATGTGTCTGCCAGTCTTAGAAACTAGACAAGGACAGTGAAATGTTTTACAACAACCAGAAATTCACTTTTCACTTTAGAATCGAAAAAGTAAAATGTGTAAATTAAATTTAATGTTGGTAAGGAGTGTATAAATCATGACATTACAAGTTTAACGCTAAGGTTATTGACCGATTGGTACAAGGAGTAAAGATGGGAAGGCTAATTTAGAGGAAGTGCATCCACATTAGTGTGGATAGGGAGTTGGAAAATTTTTGCAACTGGCTAAGTTTTAAACCTTGACCTCGATCCAGGCTATTGCGAGGTTTACTTCTTAGACCCCACGGTTAACCGTGCAGATGTATAAATGTTAAAGTCAATCCCATTGGTGGTGCTCCAATATTTTCTTATTTACGAAGTGGGAGAGCAGGAGAAAAGCGGAAAAGAGAGAGAGCGACCGAGTCTTAAATATCTCCCTCCTAGTTTACTAACTAATATTAATTTTCAGTATATTGTGTAAACTAAACAATTTAATTTTAATTAATTTTATAACATAAATGTTTCCAGCACACAGTTGTCGGTATGAGAAGACTATATGGGTAGCCCAGAAGTGGAAAGATTAGCCAGTACTAATGTACCATTGCCTAAGGGATGCCCGATTGTATTAATCGTACATCCTTATCCAGAGGATCTTTCCATATCCTATGTAATGAGATGAGGGTGATAGTGATTGGGGGTGTGGAACCAGTAGAAACACTTAAACCTAACTTAAGCCTAAATAACCAAACTCTGGTGAATGTTGGGTTAGTTCCTCACTCACTATCAACAACAGCCAACTCCTGTGGCATATTTCATAACTAAATAAGATCACACCCGCCTCGGTGGCGTAGTTGGCTAACACGCTAGTCGTGTTGAGCCCGACTGCCGAGGACGGGGAGATCGAGGTTCGA
This sequence comes from Timema podura, assembly GCA_033556935.1. Classification (NCBI taxonomy): domain Eukaryota; kingdom Metazoa; phylum Arthropoda; class Insecta; order Phasmatodea; family Timematidae; genus Timema; species Timema podura. The sequence goes on along the minus strand of JAVRXN010000009.1, from coordinate 75,009,026 downwards.
ATCTCGGTCGGGTGAACTGGGGGTGGTTTTTCCTAAATGGTTTTCCACCCTCCCTCCACGCAAATGCGGGTTCATTTCCTCTATTCAACCTTCCCAATTCCTAATCCATTAGGGTAATTAGTACTTAAGCGTATAACCCGAACGGGTAGTAAGACGCGGTGCTAAATAAAAAAAATAAAAAATAAAAATAAAAAATAAATAAGATCACCACAACACAGTATAAAATTCTCTTTGCGAGTCTTAATTCCTGATTAACATAGTCATTCCAGCTGTCATTGGATAAATAAAGATAATATTCACAGTTCTTTCCATACTATTTGGCATCAAGGAATCATATTTGCCACCTATAGTTTTTTGAACACTTGTTATATTTTTGTTGTTATTAATTTACTTGAATAGTTTGTTTTCATAAGATTTTACTTTATTTTCAGGTTGTGTTGATCTTTGGAGCCCAAAAGTATTGAGAGCTGGAGCAGGTTCCCATTTCCGCCTCAGGATACACAAAGACGTGACACCAGAAAACTATTACAAATACATTGATGAAGACAGCTCTATTTTCCTGGCTGACAACAACGTTGACATTGAACAAGATGAGGAATCGGTAGATAACTCAAGTGAAAGTGACAGTGAAAGCGAAAATGAAAGTAAAACTGATATCAATGAGCATGACACTGATAACAGTGAGCCGATTTCACAGATGAATTATGATTGTATTTCTTTGGTGCCATACTATAGTGTAAACTATACATCACAGAGTTCTATTGTTTTAGTAATTGGTGGAGAAACGGAAGGACTGAGTAACTTCTCGTACAGTCTAGCATATAACAGGAGTGGAATGCGATTGAATGTCCCACTAAGTAATAATGTGAATAGTCTCAACACTGGAACAGCGCTAGGAATTATTGCTTTTGAGATAAAAAGACAGTTCTTGTCCAAGCAACAAACATACAAACAGGATCTCAAACAAAGTGTAGGACACAGTTTTTTAGAAGTTTGAGATGTTTTTATTATAAAAATATCTTCTAGGACTAGTGTTTAATATTTAGACAAAAATTGTTACAGAACAAATGTAGCATATTTTGAGTTTGAAACATATGAGCATATAACAGAAAGTGAGTGAGTGGAGAAGGATCAAAAGAAATTAAGGAGGAAGAGTGGTGGAAAGACTAAATTTACCCAGCCACAGGCTGGAAAAAGATAGTGGTGATTATGTTTAATTTGTGTTTGATTCTCAGAAAAACTGCAAAAATACATTAGCCACACTGGTTAAAATTTTGAGGGACTTATAACAAGATAAAAGAATAGACATGAGGTTTGAGGGGTGTTAGGTAAGGAAGAATGGAGAGAGAGAAATGAGGAGTGTAGAAGGCTGTTGGAGTTATGTGCAAGAAATAAAAGTGGCAAACAGCTGGTATAAGAAGGAAAGAGAAAGTCATAAGATCACTAGATACAGTTGGGATTGGGATCAAAAGTCGATGATAGACTACTTTATCCTGGGTGAAGATATGAAAAGGCAGACTGTAAATATCAAGGTAATACCAAGTGTGTCAGTATATAGTGACCACAGGTTGTTGATGGGATGGGAATGTAGGAGAAAGGTAGTAAGCTAAGAAAAAGAAATAAGGATGTGGATGCTAAAAAATGAAGAGGAAATATAGCTGTACCCAAGAAAGGCTAGAAGCTTAATACACAAGGATGTGATGCAAAGTGTAGAGGTTGAATGGGAAAGGTTTAAGAACAGTCTAGTTGGAGCTGCAGAGGAGGTATGTGGGAGGACAAATAATAAGAGGAAGACGAAGAAGACACCCTGGTGGAATGACAGTGAAGGAAGCAGGGGAGGAGAAGAATAAAGTATTCAGAAGGAATTTTAAGAATAGGAACGAGGAAACAATGGAAGAATATAGGGAGAAGAAGAAAAGAGCGAAGCGAGTTATACAGGAAACCAGGAAGGATTGGATGCTAAAATGGACAGAAACGCTGGAACGGGATGTGAAAGGAAGTAAAGTGTTATATAGCCAAGTAAAAAACAGTAGAGAGAAAAGACAATAAGTTAGAATGCTAGATGAAGAAGCAAGAATGTTCAAGACAGGGAGACATAAAATGAACTATGGATGAGATATTTTGAGAAATTGTTCAATTTGGCAGAGGAAAGGGAAGAGTGAAACAGAGGAGTAGGAAGGTATAGCAGAAGAGGAGGAAACAGGTGGAGGATGCATCAAAGAGGATGAAACAAGGAAAAGTACCAGGTGCAGATGAACTGACTGTGGAAATGATAGCGCAATACAATGGTTATACAGTGTGCTGAGAGAGTTTTGGAAGGAAAACAATGTACCGGAAGATTGTGAAAAGGTAGTTAAAAATATGGACACCCTATAACCTTGATAAATTAACAGCCGAGGACTGGTTTTTGTGCCTGTCCTAGTCTTAAGTTGGATTATAAGGTATATGAAGCTACAACAGGCCTAGCCAGCCGGTAGTGGAAAATATATGATTTGAGTAAAAAACTGACCCAGACCACAGGCTGTAAAAAGTAATGATGTAAAGTAAAATAACCCTGTTTGTTAGAAATTACCCAGAAATGGACACTCAATTCCTAATGTATTTTCAGAACAACTCCATAGATGTAATAGCTAACTTACATTCTCTTTGTTCATATTAAGCCAACCAAAATCTTGCTAACAAATTTAAAGCTATGATTAGATTAATAATAAGAACTAATGTTTTTGTTAAGTAGTGGGTCTGGGACGGGGTCAAACTCAACCTCATTAGGCAAATGAGGAATTAATTGAATGGAAAAGTAGCAGCTTTAGTCTAGAAAGGAGATTAATTACCAAATGTTGACCAAATGACACCCTCTATCCTCAGAAGTTTGCACTATCTTCACTAACAGACAGCAGCTGCTCGGTCAGTATGGCTCGATCGGAGGTTGATGGCATGTGGTTAAATATTTACATGAAATACTTTTTTTTATATGTTTTGTACTAATAACTTATCAAAAACAATAAAAAGAGTGGGAAATAAAATTAAAAAATAGTTTTATTTATAATATTGTATGCATTTGTCACTCATAATAACATTTTGATGTAGTTTCAAATAATGTCACAATAAAGTCTATTACATAGTTAATAAAATGTTTGTTTCATTGTTATCTCAATCATATTCCCAAATATAGTTGGGTCGGATTTGAATATTGGAAAAAATGAACAAATATGAAATAGAAAACGCTACCCATATTTGTAAAGAAAAATCACATCCATATTTTATAAAACTAAAAGAAAAAAAAAGTAATTTTAAAGGGTGGTTGCTCACAGGATTTTCTAAATACTTTAATAGGAGATTATAGTACCAGGAGGTAACATAATTATACCTTCTAAAGACTTATGTTTGCCTAATACAAGTATTGGAAAGAATTGAAAATTACCACCTAATTTTTAGATTTTTTTTTGTATCAGGAAAACAAAACTTCAAGAGGTACCTAAAACTGGTAAAAAATCCTATAAAACAAGAAGTTGTAATTTGGGATTTTTCTGAAAATTTGAATTGGAAAATATAGTACCCCAGGAGGTTTCAAAATCATACCTTCTGAAAAGTTATGTTTGCCTAATACAAGTATTAGAAATAATTGAAAATTACCACCTAGTTTTTAGATTTTTTTTATATCAGGAAAACAGAACTTCAAGAGGTACCTAAAACTAGTAAAACATCCTATAAAACAGATTTTAATTTGGGATTTTCTGAAAATTTGAATAGGAGAATACAGTACTCCAGGAGGTTTCAAAATCATACCTTCTGAAGAGTTATGTTTTCCTAATATAAGTATTAGAAATAATTGCCAAAAATACCTTTTTTTAATATGTTAGGTAAACAGAACTTGAAGAGGTACCTAAAACTAGTAAGAAAATCCTTTAAAAAGGAGGTCATAATTAGGGATTTTCTGAATACCTGAATAGGAGAATATAGTACACCAGGAGGTATCAAAATCATACCTTCTAAAGTTATGTTTTCTTAGTACAAGTATTAGGAAGGGGTACCCGTCATTTGGCCCAAAGTGTAGGCTAAATGCCTTTAGGCCAAATGCATTTTAGGCCAAACGCCTTTAGGCCAAACGACTTTAGGCCAAATTACTTTTTGTAAAGTTAATTTTTATACCATTTATTAAAATGTGTTTTGCTGTCTCCGGAAACATTCGTTATTATTTGTAGTGATGCTAATAGATGGCGAGGTGTGTAGTGTTTAGTTAAATAATATATACTACCGTTTCAAATTCATTTTTTTCTCAATTTACTACTTCCCAAGGTATAGCAGCACGTCCATTAACCTGTAGTACCCCTTTTGTATGTTGAACTTTTTACATTGCCAAGGTTTTATACTAGTTTTTGTAGCGTTTTGTACCAGAAATAAAAAGTTTTGTACTTGTACCGTTTTCTATTAATTAGCACATGTGGTCACACCATTTTAATAATTTTGTTTTATTTGGAATTTTGAATTTTTTTAAGTACCAAAGTATATTTTACTAGTATTTCTTAGTATATTTGTTTAATAATTTTGCTAAATGAATTAATCATTCTTTTTTATAATCATATTAACTTACTCGAGTTTGCCCACGCCTTCGCTCACATTTAAGTTGGGTAAATTATCTTATTTCTAGCAAATCATCTAATCCACCCTTGAAGGGTGTTTAGCTAAAGGAGAATATTGGACTTGTACATTTGCACCCATCTCGAACCCTTTTCGAATCTTACTCGCATCCTAGGTGAACCCCGCTCAAACACTTCATGTAGGTATAATGCACACTTCATGTAGGTTTAATGCACACTTCATGCAGGTTTAATGCACACTTCATGCACCCTTCATGCTCCCTTCATGCACCCTTTATACACCCTTAATGATCCCTAAATGCACTTTTAATACACCCTTAATTTTAACTTGGACACTTAAGCATTTGAGCACTTGCACATTTAGACATTTGTGCACTTTGACACTTGGACAATTGAACACATTGACATTTGCGTACTTTCTAACTTGGACGCTTGGTCACTTGAACAATTGTACACTTGGACACTTAGACACTCATAATTTCATACTTTCTCAATTTCACATTTTTTCCTTGCACACATGCACATTAACAAATTGACAAAAAGGAAACATTTGCTTAGGTAAAGGAGAGTATTGAACTCGTACACTTGCACCCATGTCAAAACCTTTAAGAATCCTACTAAAAACTTTCTCGCATCCTTCGTGAACACCCTTCATGCACCCTTTATCCGCCCTTGATGCACCCTTGATGCACCCTTCATGCACACTTGCACCCATCTCAAACCCTTTTAGAATCCTACTAAAAACATTCTCGCATCCTTCGTGAACCCCCTTCATGCACACTTTATGCACCCTTTATGCGCCCTTTAAGCACCCTTGATGCACGCTTGATGCACCCTAGATGCACCCTAGATTCACCCTTGATACACCCTAGATTCACCCTTGATGCACCATTGATGCACCATTGATGCACCCTTGATGCACCATAGATGTAGCTTAGATGCACCCTAGATGCACCCTTGATGTACCCTTGATGCACCTTAGATGCACCCTTGATGCACCATTGATGCACCCTTAATGAACACTTCATGCACCCTTGATACACCCTTGATACAGCCTTGATGCACCCTTCATGCACCCTTCATGAACCCTTGAAGCACCCTTCATGATCCCTTCATGCACTCTGAATGCACCATTCATGCTCACTTGGACACTTGCATAATTCCAAACTTGCTCACTTTCACATTTTCACCATTGCACACATGCACATAAACAAAACAATAAAAAGAAAATATTTGCTTAGCTAAAGGGTAGTATCAAACTCGCACACTTGCACCCATCTCGGATTCTTTTCGAATCTTTCTTAAACCCTTCTCTCATCCTTCGTGAATCCCCTTGAATCTTTAATGAACCTTTCATGCAACCTTCATGCACCCTTCATGCACCCTTCACGCACCCTTCATCCACCCTTCACGCGCCCTTCATGTGCCCTTCATGCGCCCTTCATGCGCCCTTCATACACCCTTCATTCGCCCTTCATGATCACTTCAAGCACCCTTCATGCACCCTTAGTGCGCTTTTAATACACCATGAATTTACATTTGGACACTTAGGCACTTGCAAACCTATCCATTTGCGAACTATGACACTTATACATTTTGACACATTCAAACGTTTACACTTTGACACTTACGCACTGACTCACTTGGACGCTTGGTCACTTGAATACTTGTACTCTTACAAAATTGCAAACTTGACTCTTAGACATATGGAAACCTTGCATAATTCCAAATTGGATCACTTTCACATTTTCACCCTTGCACACATGCACATTAACAAAACAATAAAAAGGAAATATTTGTTTAGCTAAAGGAGAGTATTGAACCGTCACATTTGCACCGATCTCGAACCCTTTTCGAATCTTACTCGCATCCTAGGTGAACCCCGCTCGAACACTTCATGTAGGTTTAATGCACACCTCATGTAGGTTTAATGCTGACTTCAAGCAGGTTTAATGCACACTTCATGCAACCTTCATGCACCCTTCATGCACCCTTCATGCTCCCTTCATTAACCCTATATACACCCTTAATGATCCCTTAATGAACTTTTAACACACTCTTAATTTTAACTTGGACACTTAAGCATTTGAGCACTTGCGCATTTAGACATTTGTGCACTTTGGCACTTGGACAATTAAACACATTGACATTTAAGTACTTTCTAACTTGGAGGCTTGGTCACTTGAACACTTGTACTCTTGCACAATTGTACACTGGGACACTTTGACACTTAGACACTCTCATAATTTCACACTTTCTCAATTTCACATTTTTTCCTTGCACACATGCACAATAACAAATTGATAAAAAGGAAACATTTGCTAAGGTAAAGGTGAGTATTGAACTCGTAAACTTTCACCCATCTCAAACCCTTTTAGAATCCTATTAAAAACTTTTTCACATACTTCGGGAACCCTTGATACACCCTAGATGCATACTCCGATGCACCCTTGATGTACACTCCGATGCAACCTCGACTTACCCTCTGATGCACCCTCCGATGCACCCTCCGATGCAATTTGAATGCACCCTTGGATGCTCTCTTCGATGCGTCCTTCGATGCACCCTTGATGAACCCTTCGATGCACCCCTCATGCAACCTTAGATGCACCCTTGGATGCACCCTTCGATGCAACCTTGACGCATCCTTGATGTACCTTTGATGCACCCTTGATGCACCTTTCATGCACCCTTGATGCACCCTTGATGCACCTTTCATGCACCCTTCATGCACCATTCACGCACCCTTCATGCACCATTCATGCACCATTCATGAACCCTTGAATCACCCTTCATGCGCCCTTCATGCACTCTTAATGTACTCTTAATGTACCCTTCATGCAATCTTAATGCACCCTTCATGCACACTTAATGCACTCTTCATGCACTCTTAATGCACCTTTCATGCACTCTTAATGCCTTCATTCACTCTTAATGCACCTTTGATGCTCTCTTAATGCACCATTTAATCGCCCTTCATTATCTCTTCATGCATCCTTAATGCTCCCTTAATGTACTTTTAATACACCCTTAATTTTTTATTTGCACAGTTAAGCATTTGTGCACTTTGACACTTGGGCACTTGGACACATTCACACTTTTACACATGGACAATTGCACATATGGACACTTGTGCACTTACTCATTTGGATGCTTGGTCACTTGACTATTTGTACTCTTTTACAATTGCACACTTGGTTACTTATACTCTTGCATAATTTCACACTTGCTCACCTTCATATTGTAACCCTTCACACATGCATGCACCCCTCATGCACCTCCGATGCACCCTACGATGCACCCTATAATGCAACTTTGGATGCACCATACGATTCACTCCTCGATGCACCGTTCATGCAACCTCCGAAGCACCCTTGGATGCATCCTTCGATACACCCTTGGATGCACCCTTAATGCACCCTTGGTACACCCTTGATGCACCCTTGATTCACCCGTGAATCACCCTTGACTCACCCGTGATTCATTCTTAATTCACCCTAGGATAAACCCTTCAATCCACCCTAAAATGCACCCTTCGACGCACCCTTGTATGCACCCTTTGATGCACCCTTGGATGCAGCCTTGGATGCACACTCCAATATACACTAGGATGCACCCTTCATGCACTCTTGGTTGAACCCTTCGATGCACTCTTGGTTGAACCCTTCATGCACTCTTGGTTGAACCCTTCGATGCACCCTTGATGCGCCCTAGATGCACCCTTGATGCAAACTTGATTCACCCTTGATGCACCCTCGATGAACCCTTGATGCAGCCTAGATGTTCACTAGATGCCCCCTACATTCACCCTTGATACACCCTTGATGCACCTTAGATATACCCTAGGTGCATCCTAGATGCACCCTAGATGCACCTTTGATTCACCCTTGATGCACCCTTGATGCACCTGTATTGCACCCTTGATGCACCCTTGATACACCCTTGATGAACCCTTCATGAACCATTCATGAATCCTTGAAGCACCCTTGATACACCCTTGATACACCCTTGATTCACACAAGTTAACCCCTTGATTCACCCTTGATACAATCTTGATGCACCCTAGATGCACCATAAATTGACCCTTGATGCACCATAGATGCACCCTTGAATGTACCCTTCTATACATTATTCGATGCACCCTTCAATGTACTCTTCAATGGACCCTACTACGCAACTACGATGCATCCTTTGATGCACCTTCGATGAACCTTGGATGCACATTCGATGCACCCTTGGATGCACCTTCCATGCAACCTTTGATACACCCTTGATGCACCCTTCAATGCACCCTTAATGCACCCTTGAAGCACCCTTGATTCACACTTGAAGAACCCTTGAAGAACCCTTAATGCACCCTTGATGCACCCTTGACGCACCCTTGATGTACCGTTGATTCATTATGGATTCATCCTTGGATGCACCCTTCAATGCACCCTTGGATGCAGCCATGGATGCACCCTTGGATGCAGCCTTGGATGCACCCTCCAATATACACTTGGATGCACCCTTCGATGCACTCTTTGTTGAACCCTTCGATGCACCCTTGATGCGCCCTAGATGCACTCTTTGTTGAACCCTTCGATGCACGCTTGATGCGCCCTAGATGCACCCTTGATTCACCCTTGATGTAGCCTAGATGTTCACTAGATGCCCCTTGATTCACCCTTGATACACCCTTGATTCACCCTTGATACACCCTTGATGCACCCTAGATGTACCCTAGGTGCATCCTAGATGCATCTTTGATTCACCCTTGATGCACCATTGATGCACCTGTATTGCACCCTTAATGCACCCTTGATACACCCTTGATGAACCCTTCATGAACCCTTCATGAATCCTTGAATCACCCTTGATACACCCTTGATACACCCTTGATTCACACAAGTTGCCCCCTTGATTCACCCTTGATACAATCTTGATGCACCCTAGATGCACCCTAGATTGACCCTTGATGCACCATAGATGCACCCTTGTATGTACCCTTCTATAAATTATTCGATGCACCCTTCAATGCACCCTTCGATGAACCCTACTACGCAACTACGATGCATACTTTGATGCACCTTCGATGAACCTTGGATGGACATTCTATTCACCCTTGGATGCACCTTCCATGCAACCTTTGATGCACCCTTCAATGCACTCTTAATGCACCCTTGAAGCACCCTTGAAGCACCTTGATGCACCCTTGATGCACCCTTGATGCACCCTTGATTCACCGTTGATTCATTCTGGATTCATCCTTGGATGAACCATTTGATGCACACTTTATGCACCCTTGGATGCATCCTTGGATGCACCATTTGATGCACCCTTCGATGCGATCTTCGATATACCCTTGGATGCACCCTTGGATGCACCCTTGGAAGCACCCTTGATGCACCCTTGATTCACCCTTGATGCACCTTTGATTCAACCTTGATTCACCATTGATTCACCCGTGATTCACCCTTGATTCAACCGTGATTAATTTTTAATTCACCCTTGGATAAACCCTTCAATGCACCCTTAGATGCATTTTAATTCACCCTTCACCCTTGGATTAACCATTCAATGCACCCTTAAATGCACCATTCAATGCACCCTTGGTTTCACCCTTCGAAGTACCGTTCGATGCAACCTTAGATGCACCCTTCTATGCAACCTTAGATGCACCCTTCTATGCACCCCTTGATGCACCCTTGATGCACACTTGATGCAACCTTGATGCAACCTTGATTCACGCTTGATTCATTCTTGATTCACCCTTCGATGCACCCTTTGATGCACTCTTGAATGCACTATTCGATGCACCCTTGGATGGACCCTTGATTAGCACTTCGATGCACCCCTCATAGACCCTCAATGCACCCTACGATGCACCCTCGGATGCACCCTTCAATACACCCTTGATACAATGGACCTTTGGTTGCACACTTGATTAACCCTTGGATGCACTCTTGGATGCACTCTTGATGTACCCTTGATGCACCCTTGATTCAACCTAGATGCACACTAGATTAACTTTAGATGCCCCCTTGATGCACACTAGATGCTCCCTTGATGCACACTTAATTCATGCTTGATTCACCCTTCGATGCACCCTTCGATGCAACCTTCGATGAACCCTTCGATGCACCCTTGGATTCACCCTTGATGCAACCCTTCGATGCACCCTTGGATTCACCCTTGATGCAACCTTAATACACCCTTGATTCACCCTTTATTCACCCTTTATTCACCTTTGATTCATCCTTGTTTAACCTTTGATTCACCATTGATTCACTCTTGATTTATCCTTGGATGAACTATTCGATGCACCCTTTTTGCACCCTTAGATGCACCATTCGATGCACCCTATCTTGTACAATTCGATGCACCCTTCAATGCACCCTTCAATACACCCTTCAATACACCCTTCATGCACCCTCCGATGCACCGCTGGATGCACCCTTACGATACACCATTCGATTCACACTTCGATGCACACTTGGATGCACCCTTGGATGTAACCTTCAATGCACCCTTCGTAGCACACTTCGATGCATACCTTGGATGAAACCTTGATGTAACCTTGATGTAACCTAGATGCACCCTAGATGCAACCTAGATGCACCTTAGATGCAGCCTTAATGCACCCTTGATACAACCTTTATTCACTCTTGATGCACCTTTGATACACCCTTGATGCACCCTTCATGAACCCTTGAAGCACCCCTCATGATCCCTTCATGCACCCTTCATGCACTTTTAATGCACCCTTCATGCACTATTAACGCATCCTTAATGCACTCTTAATGCACCCATCATACACTCTTAATTCACCCTTCATGCACTCTTAATGCTCCTTTCATGCACTTTTAATCCATCCTTCATGCACTCTTAAAGCACCCTTGATGCTCATTATATGCACAATTTTTTCGCCCTTCATTATCTCTTAATGCATCCTTAATGCTCCCTTAATGCACATTTAATACACCCTTAATTTTTACTTGCACAGTTAACCATTTGGGCACTTAGACATTTGTGCACTTAGACATTTGTGCACTTTGAAAATTGGGCAGTTGGACACATTCACACTTTTACACTTGGACACTTGCGCACTTACTCACTTGGATGCTTGGTCACTTGACTACATGTACTCTTTTAAATTGCACACCTAGTTACTTATACACTTAGACACTTGCATAATTCCACACTTGCTCACCTTCACATTTTCACCCTTCACACATGCACTTAACAAATCAATAAAAAGGAAATATTTGCTTAGCTAAAGGAAAGTATTGAAATCGTACAATTGCAAACATCTCAAACCCTTTTAGAATCCTACTAAAAACTTTCTCGCATCCTTCGTGAACCCCCTTCATGCACCCTTTATTCACCCTTGATCCACCCTTCATGCACACTTGCACCCATATCAAACCCTTTTAGAATCCTATTAAAAATTTCTCGCATCCTTCGTGAACCAACTTGATACACCCTTGATGAAACATCGATGCACCCTCGTTTCACCCTCAGATGCACCCTCTAACGCACCCTTCGATGCACCCTACAATGCACCCTCCGATGCAACTTTCGATGCACTCTTCGATGCAACCTTGATGCACCATTGATACACCCTAGATGCACTCTAGATATACCATAGATGCAACCTAGATGCACTCTTGATGCACCCAAATGAACGTTTTATGCACCTAAAATGCACCCTAGATTTACACTTGATATACCTTTGATGAACCATTGATACACCTCTGATGCACCCTAGATGTACACTTGATGCACCATTGATTAATTCTTTATTCAACCTTGATCACCCTTGAATACTTGATGCACCCTTGATGCACCCTTCATTCACCCTTGATGCATCCTTCATGCACCCTTCACGCACCCTTCATCCACTCTTCACGCGCACTTCATGTGCCCTTCATGTGCCCTTATATTCGCCCCTTATGCACCTTTCATTCTCCCTTCATGATCACTTTAGGCAGCCTTCATGCACCCTTAATGCTCTCTTAGTGCGCTTTTAATACACCATGAATTTACATTTGGACACTTAGGCACTTGCAAACCTATCCATTTGCAAACTCTGACACTTGTACATTTTGACACATTCAAACGTTTACACTTTGACACTTACGCACTGACTCTCTTGGACGCTTTGTCACTTGAATACTTGTAATCTTGAAAAATTGCAAACTTGACACTTAGACATATGGAAACCATGCATAATTCCAAATTTGATCACTTTCACATTTTCACCTTCTCACACATGCACATTAACAAAACAATAAAAAGGAAATATTAGATTAACTAAAGGAGAGTATTGAACTCCTACAATTGCACCCATCTAAAACCATTTTAGAATCCTATTAAAAAATTCTCGCATCCTTCGTGACACCTTTTGATGTACCCTTGATGAACATTCGATGCACCCTCGATGCACCCTTGATGCACCCTACAATTCACCCTCAGATGCACCCTCGGATGCACCCTCCGATGCACCCTCCGATGCAAACTTCGATACACCCTTTGATTCAACCATCGATAAACCCTCTGATGCACCTCCGTTGTACCCATGGATGCACCCTTCTATTTACCCTATGATGCACTCTTCAATGCACCCTCTGATCCACCCTTTGATGCACCCTTCGATGAAACCTTCGATGCTCCCTATGATGAACCCTAAGATGCACCCTCCGATGCACTCTTCAATACAACTTTCATGCACTTTCCGATGCACCCTTCGATGCGACCTTCTATGCACCCTTCGATGCACCCTTCGATGTACCCTTTATGCACCCTTGATACACCCTTGATGCAACCTTGATTCACCCGTGATTCACCATTGATTCACCCTTGATTCATTGTTAATTCACCCTTGGATAAACCCTTCGATGCACCCTTGGATGCAATCTTCGATGGACCCTTGGATCCACCATTCGAAGCACCCTTTGATGCACCCCTCGATTCACCCTTGGATGCACCCTTGATGTAACCTTGATTCATTCTTGTTTCACCCTTGGATGCACCCTTCGATGCACCCATCGATGCACTTTTGGATGCACGCTATGATGCACTCTTCGATGCACCCTTCGATGGACCCCGGGATGGACCCTTGATGTACCCTTCGATGCACCCTTAGATGCACCGTTGTATGCACTCTTGGATGCACCCTGTATGACCATTCGATGCACTCTTGGATGCACCCTTCATTTAACCCTTTAATGCACCCTTCGATGCACCCTTCTATGCACTCTCCGATGAAACTTTCGATGCACTATTTGATACACCCTTGGATGCAACCTTAATACAGCCTAGATGTACCCTAGATGCACCATTGATGCACCATTAATGCACCCTAGATGCACTCTAGATATACAATAGATGCACCCTTGATACACCCTAGATGCACCCTTGATGCACCTTTGATGCACCCTAGATGCACACTTGATTCACCCTTGATTTACCCTTGATTCATTCTTGATTATCCTTGATGCACCCTTGAATACTTGATGCACCCTTGATTAACCCTTGATGAACCCTTGATGCACCCTTAATGCACAATTGCACCCATCTCTAACCATTTAGAATTTTTTAAAAAACTTTCTCGCATCCTTTGTCAACGCCCTTGATGCAGCCTATATGCACATTCGATGCACCCTAGATGAACCATCTATACAACCTCCGATGCACCATCCGATGCACCCTTCGATGCACCTTCATGGACCATCAGATGCACCCTCCGATGCACCCTTCAATGTATCAATCATGTACCCTCCGATGCACCCATCATGCACCCTCTGAGGCACCCTTGGATGCACCCTTCAATGTACCCTTGGATGCACCCTTCGATGATTCTCGATGCACTCTTCGATGCACCCTTGATGCACCCTAGATGAACCCTAGATGCACCCTTGATGCACCCTAGTAGCACCCTAATGCACCCTAGTAGCACCTAGATGCACCCTAGATGCACCTTAGATGCAATAACGATTCACTTTGATGCACACTAGATACAGACTAGTTGTAACCCTTGATGCACCCTTGATCCAACCTTGATACACCTTAGATTCACCCTAGATGGAGCTTAGATGCACCCTTGATGCACCCTAGATAGACCCTTGATGCACCCTAGATGTACCATTGATGCACCCTAGTTGCACTCTAGATGTACCTTAGATATTCTCTATGCATCCTAGATAAACCCTTGATGCATCCTGGATGCACACTTGATGCATCCTGGATACACACTTGATGCATCATAGATGCAAACTTGGTTCACCCTTGATGCACCCTTGATAAACCCGTGATGCACCCTTCATGCACCCTTAAAACACCCTTGATGCACCCTTCATGAACCCTTCAAGAATCCTTGAATTACCCTTGATACACCCTTGATTCACCCTATATTAACCATAGAGGCACCCTTAATGCACCCTAGATGCACCTTAGATGCACCCTTGATAAACCCTTGATAAACTTTTGATTCACCCTTGATGCACCATTCATTCACCCTTTATGCACCCTTGATACACCCTTGATGCACCCTTCACGAACCCGTGAAGCACCCCTCATGATCCCTTCATGCACTCTAAATGCACCCTTAATGCACTCTTAGTGCACCCTTCATTCACACTTAATGCAACCTTCATGCACTCTTAACGCACCCTTCATGCACTCTTAATGCACCTTTAATGCACTCTTAATGCACCCTTCATGCACGCTTAATCCACCCTTAATGCTCCTCTCTTAATGCATCATTCATTCGCCCTTCATTATCTCTTAATGCATCCTTAATTCTCACTTAATGCACTTTTAATATATCCTTAATTTTTACTTGCACAGTTAAGCATTTGGGCACTTAGACATTTGTGCACTTTGACACTTGGGCATTTGGACACATTCACACTTTTACACATGGGCAATTGCACACTTGGACACTTGGACACTTGCGCACTTACTCACTTGGATGCTTGGTCACTTGACTATATGTACCCTTTTACAATTGCACACTTGTTCACTTAGACACTTGCTTAATTCCACACTTGCTCACCTTCACATTTTCACCCTTCACACATTGCACTTAACAAATCAATGAAAAGTAAATATTTGCTTAGCTAAAGGAGAGTATTGAAATCGTACAATTGCACCCATCTCAAACCCTTTTAGAACCCTACTAAAAACTTTCTCGCATCCTTCGTGAACACCCTTCATGTACCCTTTATGCACCCTTTACGCACCTTTTATGTACCCTTGATCCACTCTTCATGAACCTTTTATGCACACTGGCACCCATCTTAAACCCTTTTAGAATCCTGTTAAAAATTTCTCGCATCCTTCGTGAAACCACTTGATTCACCCTTGATGAACATTCAATGCACCCTCGATGCACCCTCCGATGCACCCTCGGATGCACCCTTCGATGCACCCTTCGATGCACCCTCAGTTGTACCCTCCGTTGCACCCTTGGATGCACCTTTTGATGCAATCTTCGATGCACCCTTCGGTAATCTCTCAGATGCACTCTTCAATGTACCCTTCCATGCACCCTTAGATTCACCCTTCGATGCACTATTTGATGAACTCTTCAATGCAACTTACGATGCACCCTGCGATGCACCCTTCGATGAACCCTTCGATGCTCTCTCAAATGAAGCTTCAGATGTACCCTCCGATGCACCTTTAAATAGACCTTTCATGCACCCTCCGATGCAACCTGGGATTCACACCTCGATGCGACCTTTGATGAAACCTTCGATGCACCCTTCGATGCACCCTTCGATGCACCCTTCAATGTACCCTTCGATGCACCCTTCAATGTACCCTTTATGCACCTTTGATACACACTTGATTCAACCTTGATTAACCCTTGATTCACCCTAGATTCAACCTTGATTAACCCTTGATTCACCCTTGATTCACCCGTGATTCACCATTGATTCGCCCTTGATTCATTTATAATTCAACCTAGGATAAACCCTTCGATGCACCCTTGGATGCATCCTTGATTCAACTTTGATGCACGCTTTGATTCACTATTCGATTCATCCTTCGATGCATTTTTCGATGCACCCTTCGATGCACCCTCAGATGAAACCTCAGATGAACCATCAGATGCACTCTCCGATGCACCCTTCAATACACCCTACATGCATCCTCCTATGCACCGGGCGATGGACCCTTTGATAAACACTTCGATGCACACTTGGATGCACCCTTGATGCAACCTGAATGCACCCTAGATGTACCCTTGATGCACCCTTCATTCACCCTAGATGAACACTTGATTAAAGCTTGATTCACCCTTGATTCCACCGTGATTCACCATTGATTCACCCTCGATTCATTCTTTATTCACCCTTGGATGCACTTTTAGATTCACCCTTTGATGCACCCTTGGATGCACCCTTCAATGCATTATTCGATGCACACTTCGATGCAACTTTTGATGCACCCTTCGATGCACCCTCCGATGCACCCTTAGATGCACCCTCAGATTCAACCTCTGATGTACCCTTCAATACACCCTTCATACACCCTCCGATGCACCATTGTATGCACCCTTCGATACACCCTTCGATGAACACATCGATGCACCCTTGGATGTACCCTTGGATGCAACCTTGGATGTAACCTTCTATCCACCCTTCGAAGACACCCTTCGATTTAACTTTTAATGCACCCCTTGATTCACCCTTGGATGCACCCTTGATTCACTCTTGATTCATTCTTGATTCACCCTTGGATGCACCCTCATATGCACTCTTGAATTCACGCTTCGATGCACCCTTCGATGTACCCTTGAGTGTACCCTTGATGTACCCTTCGATGCACCCTTCGATGCACCCCTCATGACACCTTAGATGCACCATTCGATGCACCCTTATATCCACCCTTGGATGCACCGTTGTATGCAACCTTCGATACACCCTTCAATGAACACTTCGTTGCATCCTTGGATGCTATTTGGATGCATACTTGGATGTAATTTTCTATGCACCCTTCGTAGCACCCTTGGATGCACCCTTAGAAGCAGCCTTGGATGCACCATTGATGCAACCTTGATGCACGTTTCTATGCACTATTCAATTCATCCTTCGATGCAATTTTCGATGCACCCTTTGATGAACCCTCAGATGAAACATCAGATGAACCGTCAAATGCACACTCCGATGTACCCTTCAATACACCCTTCATGCACCCTCCTATGCACCGTTGGATGCACCCTCGATACACACTTTGATGCAAACTTGGATGCACCCTTGGATGCATCCTTGGATGTAACCTTCGTTGCACCCTTCGTAGCAACCTTCTATGCAAACTTGGATGCACCCTTGGATGCACCGTTGATGCAACATTGATGCACCGTTGATGCAACTAGAAGCACCCTAGATGGACCTTTGATGAACATATGATTTACCCTAAATGCACCCTTGATGCACCTTAGATGCAGCCTAGATGCACCCTTGGATGTACCCTTCTATACATTATTCGATGCACCCTTCAATGCACCCTTAGATGGATCCTTGGAAACACCTTTGATGCACCCTTGGATGCGTCTTCAATGCACCCATTGGATGCAACTTCGATGCAAATTTTGAGCACACTTTGATGCAACATTTCGATGCAACCTTCGATTCAAACCTTCGATTCAACCTTCGATGCAACCTTTGATGTACCCTTGGATGCACCCTTGATGCACCCTTGATTCATTCTTGATTCATCCTTGGATGAACCATTTGATGCACCCTTTATATACCCTTGGATGCATCCTTGGATGCACCATTTGATGCACCCATTGATGCACTCTTCTATGCACTCTTCGATGCACCCTCCGATGCATCCTTCGATGCGATCTTCAATGTACCCTTTATGCACCCTTTATCCACCTTTGATTCACCCTTCGATGCACCCTATAATACACCCTTCGATACACCCTCCAACTTTCGATGCACCCTTTGATGCAACTTTGATGCACCCTAGATGTACACTAGATGCACCATAGATACACCATAGATGCACAATAGATGCACCGTAGATGCACCCTTGATGCACTCTAGATGCACCCTTGTTGCACCCTAGATGTACCCTTGATGCACCTTTGATGGACCCTTGATGCACCTTTGATGCACCCTAGATGTACCCTAGATGCACTCTTGATTACCCTTTATGCAAATTTTATGCACCCTTCATGCATCCTTCACACACTCTTCTTCCAATCTTCACGCGCCCTTCATGTGCCCTTAATGCGCTCTAATATTCACCCCTTATGCACCCTTCATTCTCCATTATGACTTCAGGCACCCTACATGCACCCTAAATGCTCCCTTAGTGCGCTTTTAATACACCATGAATTTACATTTGGACACTTAGGCACTTGCAAACTTATCCATTTGCGAACTCTGACACTTGCACATTTTGACACATTCCAAACGTTTACACTTTGACACTTACGCACAGACTTACTTGGACGCTTGGTCACTTGAACACTTGTACTCTTGCACTATTTTACATTTGGACACTTGGACACTTAGACACTGTCATAATTCACCCCTTCTCAATTTCAAATTTTTCTTGCACACATGCACATTAATAAATTGATAAAAGGAAACATTTGCTTAGGTAAAGGATAGTATTGAACTCGTACACTTGCACCCATCTCTAACCCTTTTAGAATCCTACTAAAAACTTTCTCGCATCCTTAGTGAACCCTCTTCATGCACCCTTTATGCACTATTTATGCACCCTTGATAAGCCCTTGATGCACCCTTGATGCACCCTTGATGCACAATTGAACCAATCTCTAACCCTTTTAGAATTTAATTAAAAACTTTCTCGCATCCTTCGTCAACCCCCTTGATGCGACCTAGATGCACATTCGATGCATCCTTGATGCACCCTTCGATGCATCCTTGATGCACCCTTGATTCAACAATGATTCACCCTAGATTCACCCTTGATTCACCCGTGATTCGCCCATGATTCGCTCTTGATTCGCTCTTTATTCATTCTTAATTCACACTTGGATAAACCCTTCGATGCATCCTTGGATGCACCCTTCGATGGACCCTTGAATCCATCCTTCGAAACACCCTTCGATGCAACCTTTGATGCACCCCTAGATTGACTCTTGGATGCACACTTGATGCACCCTTGATTCATTCTTGATTTACCCTTAGATGCACCCTTCAATGTACTCTTGGATGTACGCTTCGATGCACTCTTCGACGAACCCTTGAATGCACCCTTTTATACATCCTTGTATGCACCCTTGAATGAACACTATGCACGCTTGAGGAACCCTTGATGCACCCCTATTGCAACCTTGATTAACCCTTGGATGCACCCTTGATTCACCCTTGGATGCACCCATGGATGCACCCTACGATGCACCCTTCATGCACCCTTAATGTACCCTTCTATGCAACTTTGGATTCACCCTTCAATATAACCTTGGATGCACCCTTCATGCACCCTTCGATGAACCCTTAGATGCACCCTTCTATGTACTATTCGATTTAAACTTCGAGGCAACTTTTTATGCACTCTTCGATGCACCCTTCGATGCACCCTTCAATACACCCTACATGCAACCTCCGATGCAACGTTAGATGCACCCTTTGTACAAACTTCGATGCACACTTGGATGCACTATTTGATGCATCCTTGATTGTAAACTTCGTTGCACCTTCGTAGCACCCTTCTATGCACACTTGGATGCACTCTTAGATGAACCCTTAGATGAACCCTCAGATGCAACCTCTGAT
This sequence comes from Timema podura, assembly GCA_033556935.1. Classification (NCBI taxonomy): domain Eukaryota; kingdom Metazoa; phylum Arthropoda; class Insecta; order Phasmatodea; family Timematidae; genus Timema; species Timema podura. The sequence goes on along the minus strand of JAVRXN010000009.1, from coordinate 74,988,676 downwards.
GGACCCTTCAATACACCCTTCATCTACCTTCCGATGCACCGTCGGATGAACCCCTCGATTCACCCTTCGATAACACTTCGATGTACCCTTGGATGCATCCTTGGATGTAACCTTCGATGCACCCTTCGTAGCACTCTTCGATGCACCTTTGGATGCACCCTTGATGCAAACCTTTATGCACCCTAGATGCAACCATTATGCACCCTAGATTCACCATATATGCACCCTTGATTCACACTTGATGCAGCCTGGATGCACTTAAGATGCAGCCTAGATGCACCCTTGGATGAATTCTTTTATACATTATTTGATTCACCCTTCTATGGATCCTTGGATGCACCTTTGATGCACCCTATGATACACCATCGATGCACCCTTGGATGCACCTCGATTATCGCTTATTGCAACCTTCGATGCAACCGTCGACGCAACCTTCGATGAACCCTTTGATGCACTCTTGGAGGCATCCTTTATGCAGCCTTGACGCACCCTTGTTTCACCCTTGATGCACCCTTGATTCACCCTTGATAAACACTTGATTCACCCTTGATGCACCATTAATTCAAACTTGATTCACCATTTATTCACCCGTAATTCACCATTGATTCACCCTTGATTCAATCTTAATTCACCCTTGGATAAACCCTTCGATGCATCCTTGAATGTACCCTTCGACGGATCCTTGGATCCACCCTTCATGCACACTTCATGCACACTTGCACCCATCTCAAACCCTTTAAGAATCCTATTAAAATTTCTCGCATCCTTCGTGAAACCACTTGATGCACCCTTTCTTGCACCCTTCGATGCATCTTGGATGCACCCAATCTATGCAACCTTGGATGCACCTTCGATGTACCCTTCGATGCATCCTTGGATGTACCCTTCGATGCACCCTTGGATATACCCTTCGATGCAATCTTGGATGCACCCTTCGAGGCACCCTTGGATGCAACCTTCATTGCACCCTTCTATGCAACCTTGGATGCACCTTTGGATGCACACTTCAATGTATCCTTGGATGCACCCTAAATGCACCCTAGATGAACCCTAATGAAACTTATATTCACCCTTGATTTACACTCTAGGAACCCTAGATGCGCACTAGATTCCTCCTTGATGCCCTACACCTTATACACACTAGATGCACCCTAGATGGACCCCAGACTGACCCTAGATGCAACCTTGATGCACCCTAGATGCACTCTAGATGCACACTTGATGACCCTAAATGCACTTTAAATGTACTCTATATGCACCATTGATGCACATAGATGCACACTTGATGCATCCTAGATACACACTTGATGCATCCTAGATGCACAGTGATGCATCCTAGATGCACCAGTGATGCATCGTAGATAAACCCTTGATGCAACCTTGATGCACCCGTGATGCATCCTCATGCACCCTTCATGAACCATTGATACACCCTTGATCCACCCTTCATGAATCCTTGAAGCACCCATGATACACCCTTGAATCACCCTAGATGCACCCTTAATGCAACCTAGATGCTCCCTAGATGCACCTTTGATACACCCTTGATGCAACCTTGATGCACCATAGACGCACCTTTGATACACCCTTGATGCAACCTTGATGCACCATAGATGCACTTTGGAACCACCCTTGATGTAACCCTTGATGCACCCTTGATGAAACATTCATGCACCATTCAGGCACCCTTCATGCACCCTTGATGCACCTTTGATGCACCATTCATGCACCCTTAATTACCCCTTGATACACCCTTGATGCACACTTGATGCACCTTTGATGCACCCTAGATGCACTCTAACTGCACCCTTGATGTACCCTAGATGCACTTTAGATCCACCCTTCATGAACCTTTGATGCACCCATGATGCACCCTTGATGCAAATTGATACACCCTTGATGTACCCTTCATGCACCATTAAGGCACCCTTCATGAACCCTTGATGCACCCTTGATCCACCGTTCATGCACCCTAAATTCACCCTTTGTACACCATTCATGAACCCTTGAAGAATTCCTCATGATCCCTTCATGCACCCTTCATGCACACTAAATGCACCCTTCATGCACCCTTCATGCACCCTTCATGCACTCTCAATGCACCCTTCATGCACTCTTAATGCACCCTTCATTCACTCTTAATGCACCCTTAATGCACTCATAAATCACCCTTCATGCACTCTTAATGCACCTTTCATGTACTCTTAATGCACCCTTCATGCACTCTTAATCCACCCTTGATGCTCTCTTAATGCACCATTTATTCGCCCTTCATTATCTCTTAATGCATCCTTAATGATCCCTCAATGCACTTTAATTACACCCTTAATTTTACTTGCACAGTTAACCATTTGGGCACTTAGACATTTGTGCACTTTGACAATTGGGCAGTTGCACACATTCCCACTTTTACACATGAAAAATTGCACACTTGGACATTTGCGCACTAACTAACTTGGATGCTTGGTCACTTGACTACATGTACTCTTTTACAATTGCACACTTGGTTTATTATACACTTAGAAACTTTCATAATTCCACACTTGCTCACGTTCACATTTTCACCCTTCACACATGCACTTAACAAATCAATAAAAAGGAAATATTTGCATAGCTAAAGGAGAGTATTGAACTCGTAAAATTGCACCCATCTGAAACCCTTTTAGAATACCTACTAAAAACTTTCTCGCTTCCTTCGTGAACCCCCTTCATGCACCCTTAATGCACCCTTTATGCACCCTTGATCCACCCTTCATGCACCCTTGGATGAACCTTGGAATCACCCTTCGATGCACCTATGGATGCACCCTTCGATGCACCCCTTGATGCACTCTTGGATGCACCATTGGATGCACCCTTGGATGCACCATTGGATGCACCCTTGGATGCATCCTTCGATGACACCTTCGATGCACCCTTGGATGCACTATTTGATGAACCATTCTATGCACCCTTGATTAACCCTAAATGTACACTAGATGCACCCTAGATTAAACCTTGATTCACCCTTGATGCACTCTAGATGCACACTAGATGCCCCCTTGATACAACCATTTATGCATCCTAGATGCACCATAGATGGACCCTAGACGTACCCTAGATATAACCATGATGCACCCTAGATGCATTCTAGATGCACCCTTGATTCACCCTAGATGCACTCTAAATCCACCATTGATGCACCCTTAATGCATCCTAGATGAACTTTAGATGCACCCTTGATGCAACCTTGATGCATCCTAGATGAACTTTAGATGCACCCTTGATGCAACCTTGATGCATCCTAGATGAACTTTAGATGCACCCTTGATGCAACCTTGATGCATCCTAGATGAACTTTAGATGCACCCTTGATGCAACCTTGATTCACCCTTGATGCACACTATATGCCCCCTTGATGCTCCCTTGATTCAACCTTGATTCACCCTTGATGCACCCTTGATTCAACCTTGATTCACCCTTGATGCTCCCTTGATTCACCCTTGATGCACCCTTGATGCACCCTTGATTCACCCTTGATGCACCCGTAATTCACCATTGATTCACCCTTGATTCATTCTTAAATCACCCATGGATAAACCCTTCGATGCACCCTTGGATGGACCCTTAATGCACCCTTCGATGCACCCTTCGATGCACCCTTAATACACCTTTCGATGCACCCTTCGAAGCACTTTTATATGCACCCTTGATGCACCCTTGATTCAACCTTAACTCACCCTTGATTAACCCCTGATTCACCCGTGATTCACCATTGATTAACCTTGATTCATTCTTAATTCACCCTTCGATAAACCCTACGATGCATTCTTAGATGCACCCTTCGTTGGACCCTTGAATCTCTCTTTCGAAGCACCCTTAGATGCAACCTTCGATGCACCCCTCGATTGACCCTTGGATGCACCCTTGATTCATTCTTGATTCACCTTTGGATGCAGCCTTCGATGCACCCTTCGATGCACTCTTGAATATACTCAATGATGCACTCTTGAATATACTTAATGATGCACTTTTCGATGCATCCTTCGATGCACCCTTGGATGGACCCTTGATGTACCCTTCGATGCATCCTTGGATGGACCCTTGATGTACCCTTCGATTTACCCTTCGATGCAACTTTCAATGCACCCTTCGATACAACCTTGGATGCACCCTTGGATGCAACCTTGGATTTACCCTTCGTTACACCCTTGGATGTACCCTTCGTTGCACTCTTCGATGCACCCTTAGATGCACTCTTCTATGCACCCTTAGATGCACCCCTGTATGAAACCTTCAAAGTATCCTTGGATGCACCCTTGGATGCACTCTTTGATGCATCCTAAATGCACCCTAGATGGACACTAGATGCAACCTTGATTCACCCTAGATGCACACTAGATGCAACCTTGATTCACCCTAGATGCACACTAGATGCCCCCTTGATGCCCCTTGATACACCCTTGATGCACCCTGTATGCACCCTAGATGGACACCAGACGCACCCTAGATGCAACCTTGATGCACACTAGATTTACTCTAGATGCACTCTTGATGCACCCTTGATATACCCGTGATGCACCCCTCATGCACCCTTCATGCACCCTTGATACACCCTTAATGCACCCTTCATGAACCCTTCATGAATCCTTGGAGCACCCATGATGTACCCTTGATTCACCCTTGAATCACCACAGATGCACCCTTAATGAATCTTGATGCTCCCTAGATGCACCTTTATACACCCTGTATGCACCCTTGATAACCCTTGATGCACCCTTGATAACCCTTGATGCACCCTGATGAAACTTGATGCACCCTTGATGAAACCTTGATGCACCATAGATGCACTTTGGATCCACCCTTGATGATCCCTTGATGCGCCCTTGATGCACCTTGATGCACCCTTAATTACCCCTTGATATACCTTGATGCACCCTTCATGAACCCTTGAACCGACCCTCATGATCACTTCATGCACCCTAGATGCTTTATAGATGCACTCTAGATGCACCCTAGATACACCCATGATGTACCCTTGATGCAACCTTTATTCACCCTTGATGCAACCTTGAAACACCCTAGATGCACACTCTAAGTACACTATAAGCCCCTTGATGCACTCTTGATGCACCTTGGATGCACCCTAGATGATCAAGATGCACCCTAGATTCACTTTAGATCCACCCTTGATGAACCCTTGATGCACCTTGATACACTCTTCATGCACCATTCAGGAACCCTTCATGAAACCTTGATTCACCCTTGATCCACCATTCATGCACCCTAAATTCACCCTTGATACACCCTTGATGCACCATTCATGAACCCTCTAAGCACCCCTCATGATCCCTTCATGCACCCTTCATTCTCTCTAAATGCACCCTTCATGCACTCTAAATGCACCCTTCATGCACTCTTAACGCACCCTTCATGCACTCTTAATGCACTTTTCATGTACTCTTAATGCACCCTTAATCCACCCTTGATGCTCTCTTAATGCACCATTTATTCGCCCTTCATAATCTCTTAATGCATCCTTAATGCTCCCTCAATGCACTTTAATTACACCCTTAATTTATACTTGCACAGTTTACCATTTGGGCACTTAGACATTTGTGCACTTTAACAATTGGGCAGTTGGACACATTCCTACTTTTACGCATGAACAATTGCACACTTGGACACTTGCGCACTAACTAACTTGGATGCTTGGTCACTTGACATGTACTCTTTTACAATTGCACACTTGGTTTATTATACACTTAGACACTTGCATAATTCCACACTTGCTCACCTTCACATTTTCACCATTCACACATGCACTTAACAAATCAATAAAAAGGAAATATTTGCTTAGCTAAAGGAGAGTATTGAACTCGTACAATTGCACCCATCTCAAACCCTTTTAGAATCCTACTAAAAACTTTCTCGCATTCTTCGTGAACCCCCTTCACGCACCCTTAATGCACCCTTTATGCACCCTTAATGCACCCTTATGCACCCTTAATGCACCCTTTATGCACCCTTAATGCACCCTTTATGCACCCTTTATGCACCCTTGATCCACCCTTCATGCACCCTTCATGCACACTTGTACCCATCTCAACCCCTTTTAGAATCCTAATAAAAAATTTCTCGCATCCTTCGTGAAACCACTTGATGTACCCTTCTTTGCACCCTTGGATGGACCCTTCGATGCACCTTTTGATGCACCCTTCGATGCAACCTTGGATGCACCCTTCGATGCACCCTTGGATGCACCCTTGGATGCACCCTTTGATGTACCCTAGGATGGACCTATCGATGCAAACTTCGATGCACCCTTTGATGTACCCTAGGATGGACCTATCGATGCAAACTTCGATGCACCCTTTGATGCACCCTAAATGCACCCTAGATGCAACCTTTATTCAGCCTTGATTCACCCTTGATGCACCCTAGATGCACACTAGATGCCCTCTTAATTGCCCGCTTGTTAAACCCTTGATGCACCCTAGATGCACCCTAGATGGACTCCAGACGCACCCTAGATGGACCCCAGACCCACCTTAGATGCAACCTTGATGCACCATAGATGCACTCTACATGCACCCTTGATGCACCCTTGATGCACTCAAGATGTACTCTCGATCTACCATTGATGCAACCTAGATGCATCCTAGATGCACCCATGATGCATCCTAGATAAACCCTTGATGCATCCTGGATTCACACTTGATGCATCCTAGATGCAAACTTGATTTACCCTTGATGCACCCTTCATGAACCCTTCATGAATCCTTGAAGAGCCCATGATACACCCTTGATTCACCCTTGAATCTCCCTAGATGCACCTAGATGCACCTTTGATAAACCCTTGATGCACCCTTGATAAACTCTTGATGCACCATGGATGCTCTTTGGATCCACCCTTCATGATCTCTTAATGCACCCTTGATGCAGCTTGATGCACCCTTGATGGAACACTCATGCACCATTCAAGCACCCTTCAGGCACCCTTCATGCAACCTTGATGCACCCTTGATGCACCATTCATGCACCATTAATTCACCCTTGATACACCATTGATGAACCCTTGAACCACCCCTCATGATCCCTTCACGCACCCTAGATGGTCTCTAGATGCACCCTTCACGCACCCTAGATGCACTCTAGATGCACCATTGATGCACCCTAGAAGCACCCTAGATGACCCTGAATGTACCCTTGATGCAACCTTGATTCACCCTTGATGCACCTTTGATGCACCCTAGATGCACTTTAGATCCACCCTTAATGAACCCTTGATGCACCCATGATGCACCCTTGATGCGACTTGATACACCCTTGATACACCCTTCATGCACCATTCAGGCAACCTTCATGAACGCTTGATGCATACTTGATCCACCATTCATCACCCTAAATTCACCCTTGATACACCCTTGATGCACCCTCATGATCCCTTCATGCACCCTTCATGCACTCTAAATGCACCCTTCATGCACACTAATTGCACCCTTCATGCACTCTTATTGCACCCTTCATGCACTCTAAATGCACCCTTCATTCAGTCTTAATTCACCCTTCATGCACTCTTAACGCACCCTTCATGCACTCTTAATGCACCTTTCATGTACTCTTAATCCACCCTTAATCAACCCTTGATGCTCTCTTAATGCACCATTTATTCGCCCTTCATTATCTCTTAATGCATCCTTAATGCTCCCTCATTGCACTTTAATTACACTCTTAAATTTTACTTACAGAGTTAACCATTTGGGCACTTAGACATTTGTGCACTTTGACAATTGGGCAGTTGGACACATTCAACTTTTACACATGAATAATTGAACACTTGGACACATGCGCACTAACTAACTTGGATGCTTGGTCACTTGACTACATGTACTCTTTTATAATTGCACACTTGGTTTATTAAACACTTAGACACTTGCATAATTCCACACTGGTTCACCTTCACATTTTAACCCTTCACACATGCACTTAACACATCAATAAAAAGGAAATATTTGCTTAGCTAAAGGAGAGTATTGAACTCGTACAATTGCACCCATCTCAAACCCTTTTAGAACCCTACTAAGAACATTCTCGCATCCTTCGTGAACCCCCTTCATGTTCCCTTTATACACCCTTGATTCACTCTTCATGCACCATTCATGCACACTTGCACCCATCTCAAACCCTTTTAGAATCCTATTAAAAAATTTTCGCATCCTTCGTGAAACCACTTGATGCACCTGATGAACGTTCGATGCAAACGTTCGATGCACCCTCGATGCACCCTCGGATGCACACTTCATGCACCCTCCGATGCTAACTTCGATGCACCCTTCGATGTAATCTTTATGCAACCTTGATGCACCTTTGATTCACCTTTGATGCACCCTTAAATCAACCTTGATTCACCCTTGATGCACCCTTTATTCACCCGTAATTGACCATTGATTCACCCTTGATTCATTCTTAATTCATCCTTGGATAAACCCTTCGATACACCCTTGGATGGACCATCATTGCACCCTTCGATGCACCCTTCGATTGACCCTTGGATCCACCCTTCGAAGCAACCTTCGATGCAACATTCGATGCACCCCTCGATTCACCCTTGGATGACCCCTTTATGCACCCTTGATTCACCCTTTTATGGACTCTTCGATGCACCCTTCGATGCACCCTTGGATGTACCCTTAATGCACCCTTCGATGCACCCTTTTTACACTCTCTGATGCACCCTTAGATGCACCCTTCGTTTCAGACTTGATGCACACTAGATGCAGCCTTGATGCACACTACATGCACCCTTGATGAACCCTAAATGCACCCTAAAGGCACCCTTGATGCACCCTAGATGCCATTTTGATTAATTCTTGATGCACCCTTGATGTACCCTAAATGCACATTAGATGCCCCCTTGATGCACCCTGGATACACCCTTGAAATACCCTAAATGAACCCTAGATGAACCCAAGATGCATCCCTAAATACAATCTTGATGCACACTAGATTCACTATAGATGCACTCTAGATGCACGCTTGATCCACCCTTGATGCACCTTAGATATACTCTAGATGCACCGTTGTATGCACCCTTCGATACACCCCTAGATGAACACTTCGATGCACTCTTGGATTTACCCTTGATGTAACCTTGATGAACCTTCGATCACCCTTCATAGTACCCTTCAATGTACCCTAGAGATGCACCCTTGATGCAACCTTGATGCACCCTTGATGCAACCTTGATGAACCATAGATGAAGCCTAGACGCACCCTTGGATGTACCCTTCTATACATTATTCAATGCACCCTTCAATGCACCTTCGATGGATCTTTGGATGCATCTCGATGCAACCTATGATGCACCTTCGATGCACCCTATGATGCACCTTCGATGCACACTTGGATGCTCGATCAATTCACCCTTCAATGCACCCTTCGATGCAACCTTCGATGAACCCTCATATGCACCATTTGATGCACCCTTTTATGAACTCTTCGATGCACCCTTGGATAGAGCCTTGATGCACCCTTCGATGAAACCTTCGATGCACCCTTAGATGCAATCTTGGATGCACCCTTGTGTGCACCATTCGATATACCCTTGGATGCACTCTTCATGCACCCTCAAATAAACCCTTCGATGCACCCTTCGATGCACTAATTCGATGCACCCTTCGATGCACCCTCTGATGCACCCTTCGATACACCCTTGGATGTACCTTTCGATGCACCCTTTGATGCACCTTCGATGCACTATTCGATGCACCCCTCGTTACAATTTTCGTTACAATTTTCGATGCAACCTTCGATGCACCATTGGATGCTCCTTTGGATGCACCCTTCAAGCACCCTTCGATGCACTATTCGATGCACCCTTCAATACACCCTCTGATGTACCCTTAGATGCAACCTTGATGCACTTTTCGATGCACCCTTTTACGCACCTGATGCACCTTGATCACCCTTGATGCACCCTTGATCAACCATGATTAACCCTTGATTCACCCTTGATTCACCCGTGATTCACCAATGATTCACCCTTGATTCATTCTTAATTCACCCTTGGATAAACCCTTCGATGCATCCTTGGATGCACCCTTCGATGGACCTTTGATTCCAACCTTCGAAACACCCTTCGATGCAACCTTCGATGCACCCCTAGATTGACCCTTGGATGCACACTTGATGCACCCTTGATTCATTCTTTATTACCCTTGGATCACCCTTCGATGTACTCTTGGATATACGCTTCGATGCACTCTTCGACGAACCCTTTAATTCACCCTTTTATACATCCTTGTATGCACCCTTGGATGCACTCTATATGCACGCTTGAGTAACCCTTGATGCACCCTTATTGCAACCTTGATTCACCTTTGGATGCACCCTTGATTCACCCTTGGTTGCACCTTGGATGCACCCTTCATGCAACCTTCATGCACCCTTAATGTACCCTTCTATGCAACTTTGGATGCACCCTTCATTGCACATTCGATATACCCTTGGATGCACCCTTCATGCACCCTTCATGCACCTTCGATGAACCCTTAGATGAACCCTTGGATGCACCCTTGGATGCACCCTTGATGTACTCTTCGATTCACACTTCGAGGCAACTTTTTATGCACCCATCGATGCACCCTTCGATGAACCCTTAAATGCACCTTCCGATCCACCCTTCAATACACCCTACATGCACCCTCTAAGCAACATTGATGCACCCTAGATGCACACTTGATTCACGCTAGATGCACCCTGGATGCACCTTAGATGCTGCTTAGATGCACCTTAGATGCAGCCTGATGCACCTAGATGCAGCCTTAGATGCAGCTAGATGCACCTAGATTCACCTTAGATGGAGCCTAGATTACCCTTGGATTTACCCTTCTATACATTATTCGATGCACCCTTCAATGCACCCTTCGATTGATCCTTGAATGCACCTTCGATGCACCCTTCGATGCAACCCTCGATGTAACCTTCGATGCACCCTTTGATGCAACCTAGATGCATCATTAATGCCCCCTTGATGTACCCTTGATTCAACCTTGATGAATCCTTCATTCACCCTTGATGCATTCTTGATTCACCCTTGATTCACTTTTTATTCACCCTTGATTCACCTTATTCACCTTGATTCACCTTTATTCACCCTTGATTCACCCTTTATTGACCCTTGATTACCCTTGTTTCACCCTTGATTCACCAATGATTCATTCTTGATTTATCCTTGTATGAACCATTCGATGCACATTCATTTACTCATAATGCACCATTCATGCACAATTAACGCACCCTTAATGCACTCTTAATGCACCCTTCATTCACTCTTAATGCACCCTTCATGCACTTTAAACGCACCCTTCATGAATTCTTAATGCACCATTCATGCACTCTTAATGCATCCTTCTTGCACTCTTAATGGACCCTTGATTCTCACTATATGCACCATTTATTCGCCCTTCATTATCTCTTATGCATCCTTAATGCTCCCTTAATGCACTTTTAATACATCCTTAATTTTTACTTGCACAGTTTATCATTTGGGCACTTAGACATTTGTGCACTTTGACAATTGAGCACTTTGACAATTGAGCAGTTTGACACATTCCCACTTTTACACATGGACAATTGCACACTTGGACACTTGCGCACTTACTCACTTGGATGCTTGGTCACTTTACCACATGTACTCTTTTACAATTGCACACTTGGTCACTTAGACACTCGCATAATTCCACACTTGCTCACATTCACATTTTCACACTTCACACATGCACTTAACAAATCAATAAAAAGAAAATATTTGCTTAGCTAAAGGAGAGTATTGAACTCGTACAATTGCACCCATCTCAAACCCTTTTAGAACCCTACTAAAAACTTTACCGCATCCTTCGTGAACCCCCATCATGTGCCCTTTATGCACTCTTTACGCAACCTTTATGCACCCTTGATCCACCCTTGATGCACCCTTCATGCACACTTGCACCCATCTCAAAACCTTTAAGAATAATATTAAAAAATTTCTCGCATCCTTCGTGAAACCAATTGATACACCCTTGATGAACATTCGAAGCACCCTCGATGCACCCTACAATGCACCCTCGGATGCACCCTTCGATTTACCCTTTTATGCATCCTTGGATGGACCGTTGAATGAACCCTTCGATGCAACCTTGATGCACCCTTGGATGCACCCTTGGATGCAACCTCTGATGTACCTTTGGATGCTACCTTAGATGCACCCTTCGTTGCAGTATTCGATGAACTCTCCAATGCACCCTTCAATGCACCTTTTTATGCACTCTTCGTTGCACTCTTTGATGCACCCTGATGCATCCTTCGATGACCCTTCAATGCACCCTTCAATGCAACTTTCGATGCACCCTTCAATGCACCCTTAGATGCACCCTCAGATTCACCCATTGATGCACCATTCAATACACCCTTCATGCACTTTACGATGCACCGTTGTATGCAACCTTCAATACACCCTTCATTGAACACTTCGATGCACATTTGGATGCTTACTGGGATGTAATTTTCGATGCACCCTTAGTAGCACCCTTCAATGCACCCTTGGATGCACCCTAGATGCACCCAAGATGCACCCTAGATGCACCCTTTTTTCACCCTTTATGCACACTTGCACCCATCTCAAACCCTTTTAGAATCCTATTAAAAAAATTCTCGCATCCTTCGTGACACCACTTGATGCACCCTTGATGAACATTCGATGCACCCTCGATGCACCCTACGATGAACCTCCGATGCACCTTGGATGCACCCTCCGATGCACACTTCGATACAACCTTTGATTCAACATTCGATGGACCCTTTGTTGAACCTCTGGTGCACCCTCCGTTGTACCCTCCGTTGTACCCTCCGTTGAACCCTTGGATGAACCTTTCGATTAACTGTCTGTTGCACTCTTCGATGGACCCTATGATGCACGCTTTGATGCAACCTTCGATTAAACCTTCGATGTTCCCTCAGATGAACCCTCTGATGCACCCTTCAATACACCTTTCATGCACCCTCCGATGCACCATTTGATGCGACCTTCGATGCACCCTTCGATATACCCTTTATGCACCCTTGATTCACCAATGATTCACCCTTGATTCATTTTAATAAACCCTTCGATGCACCCTTGGATGCAACCTTCAATGACCCTTGGATCCACCCTTCGAAGCACCCTTTGATGCACCCCTCGATGCACTCTTGGATACACGATATGATGCACTCTTCGATGCACCCTTAGATGCACCGTTGGATGCACCATTAGATGCACCCTGTATGCACCCTTCGATACATTCTTGGATTCACCCTTCGATGAACCCTTCGATGCACCCTTCGATAAACCCTTTGATGCACCCTTCAATACACCCTCCGATGAACATTTTGATGCACCCTTCGATACACCCTTGGATGCAACCTTAATGCACCCTAGATGTACCCTAGATGCACCCTTGATGTAACCTTCGATGCACCTTTCGATACACACCTTGATGCACATTTGGATGCACCCTTGGATGCATACTTGGATGTGACCTTCGTTGCACCCTTCGTAGCACCCTTCGATGCAAACTTGGATGCACCCTTAATGCACCCTTTAAGCAACCTTGATGCACCCTTGATTTTCCCTTTATTCACCCTTGATTCTCCCTTAGTGCACCCTTGATTAACCTTGATTCACCCTTGATTCACCCATGATTCACCATTGATTTACCCTTGATTCATCCTTAATTCACCCTTGGATTAAACCTTCGATGCACCCTTTGATGGACCCTTGGATCCACCCTTCGAAGAACCCTTCGATGAAACTTTCGATGCACCCTTCAATTCACCACTGGATGCAACCTTGATGCACCCTTGATTCATTATTGATTCACCCTCTGATGCACCCTTAGATGCATCCTTCGATGCATCCTTCGATGCACCTTTGGATTCACGCTTTGATGCATTCTTCGTTGAAACCTTCTGTGCAACCTTGGATGGACCCTTGATGTACCCTTCGATGTACCCTTCGATGCATCCTTGGATGCACCCTTCGATAAACACCCTTGGATACAACCATCGATGCACCCTTGGATGCACCTTTAGATGCACTCTTCGATTTACCCTTGGATGCACCGTTCGATGAACCCTTGGATGCACCCTCCATGCACCATTCATGCACACTTCGATGCACTATTCGATGCACCCTTTGATGCAACTTTCGATGCACCCTTCGATGAACCCTCAGATGCACCCTCCGATGCACCGTTGGATGAACCCCTCGATACACCCTTCGATGAACACTTCGATACACTCTTAGATGCACCCTTGGATGCATCCTATGATGTAACCTTCGATGCACCCTTTGATGCTACCTTGATTCAACCTTGATGCACCCTAGATGCATACTTGAGGCACCCTTGATTCACCCTTATTGAACCCTGGATGCACCTTAGATGCTTCCTCTATGCATCCTTGATGTACCCTTGATGAACCATTGATTGAACCTAGATGCACACTAGATGCACCTTCCTATGCACCCTACGATGAACCCTTCATGCACCCTTCGATGCACCCTACGATGCACCCTTGAATGCACACTTGATGCACCTTTGATGCAACCTTGATGCACCTTTGATGCAACCTTGATGCACCCTAGATGAACCCTTGATGCACCTTTGATTCAACCTATATGCAGCCTTGATGCAATTTAGATACACCCTAAATGCATTCTAGATGCTTTCTTAACGCACCCTTGATGCAACCTTTATTCGCCCTTGACTAACCCTTGATGCACCCTTAATGCACCCTTAATGCACCCTTAATGCACCCTTGATACAACCTTGATGTACCCTTGATACACCCTTGATGCACCCTTAATGCACCCTTGATACACCCTTGATGCACCCTTCATGAACCCTTGAAGAACCCCTCATGATCCCTTCATGCGCCCTTCATGCACTATTAACGCACCCTTAATGCACTTTTAATGGACCCATCATACAAACTTAATGCATCCTTCATGTACTCATAACGCACCTTTCATGCACTCTTAATGCATCCTTCATCAATTCTTAATGCACCCTTGATGCTCACTATATGCACCATTAATTCGCCCTTCATTATCTCTTAATGCATCCTTAATGCTCCCTTAATGCACTTTTAATACACCCTTAATTTTGACTTTCACAGTTAAGCATTTGGGCACTTAAACATTTGTGCACTTTGACAATTGAGCAGTTGGACACATTCCCACTTTTAAACATTGACAATTGCGCACTTGGACACTTGCGCACTTACTCACTTTGATGCTTGGTCACTTTACCGACTCGACTCGACTCGACTCGGTGGTC